>JAIUCV010002453.1:0-46720 GCA_026724425.1 Erythrophleum ivorense
ATAAATTCCATAATTGAAAATATAACATTTCAATGTTTCTATTTTTCAAATTAACACTTAAGATAGCATACAATTTCATATTCAACTCAATAACACAATCATATATTTTAACATAACATAATTTAAAAGATTTAATACTCAATATTCACATGCAAGAAGATACTACCTAAAAAAACTAGTCCCAATGGACATGCGAGTAACACACAAGAAATTGAAGGATTTAAAATAGAAAAAGAAATTAGAATGTATCATACTTTATAATTTACTCAATATGTTGTTGATTAGCTAGTAGTGCTTTCTCATTGAACATCATCACCCTTCCAATGAAATACTCAAGACGTCTCCTAAAACAAGTACAATAATTTCCTCTCCCATAATTCAACTCACATTTCCTTACATTATGCATTAAACTCAATTAACATAATTATTTTTGTCTGATGTCTATGCTAGATTCTAATTTAACTTAATTTCTTTCTAGCTTAATTAATCTTTTCGAGAGACTCCCTAGCCCAACATTTGACCTATCTTATTGCCTAATGTGATTTGATTATCTTATTGCCCAATGAAATCCCTAGTTCTAGCTCTAGCTAGCTTATTTGAGTTAAGCTTTATTAATCCATTATTGTCCTTGGTTAAATTTTTAACTATAGAGTTCTTACTTGAACAATTTCCTACCTTATTAAATTATGTAATTGATGTCTTATGTTGGCTTACATAAGCTAGTGTTCATATTAATTTATATTAGGTCAGGTCTTAGTTCAATGTTTAATTCATTTTATTTAATCTATTATTAATTTGAATTTCTACTTGATTGAAATTTACAAAATAAACTCCTACTCTATATTGTCTTAGAGTAATATTTAACTCATTTTAGTTATTCTTTTACCTATATTTTTTAATTAGTCTATTAAATTTTCATTATTGTGCTAGGCCCAACTAGATTGATCTAATCATATTAATTCTTTAACACGATATGACTTGAATTTGCCTTACTAGTTTTCATTCTCCCATGGCCTTAATTAATTTATCCTACTTGTTAATTTACTTCTATCATCATCATCATCCTACCTCTAGGAAGAACAACTTACCAATTAATTAAACCTAACACTTGCAAGCTATTCTAGCCCTCACAATTGAAAACAAAATCCCATAGCAACTCAGTACACTCACAATTGAAAGATAATGGAGACACCAAGTGAGATGCTTGGGTTAAAATTACAACTCTCCTCCGCTATGCTTTGAATCCTACGACAGCAAGGGAGCAACTGAATTTGCATAGCTTCAGTAAAGTGAAGAAATTGTTAAATAGATGAGAATAACAATAGAAGAGGAGAATCAACATTCAAGGAAAATATCACACTCACTGCCATGCTATTACACCTTCATGCTAAGAAAAAAGAAGGAAAACCCACCGTCCAATGAAAAACCCAGTTGAACAGACAGAAGATAGATTACATTTAAAATTGCTATTTGAAATACAATAACAAGGACATTTGAATCTTCTTTTTCTTAAAAAAAAGTAAAAAGAAAAAAAGAAAGAAAACAAAGCAATATTTTGTAACAGGAAACATGGGGAGCTACCTTGCAAAGAAACGAGTAATGCATAAAGACGACAGTCCCAAACGCGAGCAGAAAAAAATGACGGCAGGGGCTTGAGCGTCTGAGATATGGGCAAAAGATCGTGCGAGACCCTGGAAATAGAAACAAAATTTCAGCAAGGGAGGACAATGATGGAGCTGTAAGACGTTGGAGTTTCAAAAGGGATGGAGTAAACTTAAAACAGAAGTTAAAGATTTTGGTTTATGGCCCAAAGAGGGACACATGTACTGGAGATTAAAATATCAGAGGGACCTCTAACAATTTCAAGGAAAACAAAGGCTGAAGAGAAATTTTTCATGAAGTGACAATTTGTCTTGACACCATCCACATATAAAGAGAAAAATTGGCTTGAGTGGCATCTCAACAGCTAGGACACAGTTTCCCCTAGGAATACTGAGTAATGCTATTGCCATTAAGATCTTAGCATGCTCAAGTATTGTTTCATTATTTTAAAGTTTCATACTATGCCTAGCAAACATTTCAATTATTTTAATCAAAATTTTTTATAATATTTATTTCTTTAAATTAAATGGTTGTTACTTCGGGTCTTAATTATTTAAGTTCTTTGTTTTAGTGGGTAATACTATTACTTTACTGACATTTTATTTTAAATTTCAGCTTAGTGTGTTAAATTAAATAATAATAATAATAATAATAATAATAATAATAATTATTATTATTATTATTATTATTATTATTATTAAACTCAATTAATTAAAATATTAGTTTTGATGGTTTTATAATTTGATTACATGTTTTATTTTTTTTTATTTTTTTTTCAAATTCCCATTTTATTGGGTTATTGCACATCACTTCAATTTTCTAAATTACTAGGTGTTACATAGAATAAATTAAATTTGTAATTTTTAACACAATAAAAAACATTGAAATAAAATTAAAAATATTTTTAATAAAAGAAATCACTATTATGCTTGAAGTTATTTTAGTCATATTTTTATTTTAAATGTGTTTGTATATACTTTTACAATATATTATAGCATAATTTATTCATTAGTAAAAAAATAATATAAAAGCATTTTGGTCATCTTTTAATTTTAGAAGAATAAGCGTATATTTTTTTAAATAGAAGAGAAAGTCGTATAATTTAAACATTAAAAATAATTTTTCAATTCTCTTGTAAGGGAATTCATAATACTTCATATTCTAAGTAAAAAAATTCTTAAAATGTCAATTTTCCCTTAAAAATAATACATATGATATTAAGATTTATATTGTGTTAGCATTGCTTTGACTTTTTAAGCAACATCATGACAATGGTGTTGCATATTTTTAGAAGTCACACTCTCATGCAAAGAACTCTACATAATACTAATTTGGAAGGAAGTGTATTTTTTAAAGAAGCCCTTTTCCATTTAGTGGTTCACATTATTGGTTAATTTTTTAGTAAATTATACAATTTTTTTAATTTTAAAAAATATATAATTTTTTTTAAAAAAAAATTATTAAACACTTTAATTTAATTTTAAATTTTTTAACTGAAATTTTTTCATTTAAATTTTTCTTATTTTAAAAAAATATTTATTTAAGTTAATGGAGGATATTTGAGTAAAAAAAATTAAAATTAGACTAAAATATAGCATAATTTTTTATTTTTGAAGAAGTATGTATAATTTTAGTAAAACTCAGAGAAGATATATGTAATTTACTTTTAATTTTTTTAATGAATTTTATGAGTGATTTTAAATAAAGAAATGGATATCAAACTTGTAATTTTTTTAACAAATAAAGAGGAGGTCAATTTATCAATCTCTGTATATGAAGAGTGACTCAAGAGTTGAGAGTGAACAAGTAATGCAAATATTAACTTGAAAACAACAAACAATAAAAAAAATCTATGTAAAAATTAGAAACAATAATTACATGCAATGGAGTGGAAGGATTAAAAAGAAAATAGTAAATTGAGACAGTACTAGACCTAGAGTGATGATGCTTACTCTCTCATCATGTAAAAAAAAAGAGGCAGATAAACAAGGCATGTCTTCAATTTAGTTTCATATTATACAACTCTAGTGGTTGAATTTAGTAAGGTGTACACCACAATTATTAAGCCAAGGGCAGGGTGCATTGATTATTGTATAGCTCCTCTGTAATATTCAGTTCCTTCGTAAACGTAAGAAACACGATGTTCGATTTCTCCGTAAATGTTAGAAATAGGCCAAATATAAAAGGAAGTTCTCAAAATAGAAGGAATTGGGGCCAACTAAGGGTTTGAGGTTTGAGATACCCAAAAACCAAAGCTAGAAGAGCTCAGAAAATTTATCGAAAAAAGTAGGGGTATTTTTATAATTTTTGGAAAATTTTGAAATCTCATAGGAGGGCTTTTTAAATGGAAAATTTGAGCTTTCCGGGGTTCTCAAAGGCCCCGAATACTATGGGAACCCCTAGAACAGTTGAAACCTCTCCAGTGAGTGATTTCAGCTATTAGTTGACCGAAACTTTGATTGAACAGTTCAGAATAGTTTTAGATCCTTTTTGAGTGATTCCAAAGGAAATTCTTATGATTAAGAGCCTAAGAAATATGATAGAAAAGACAGATTTCAAAAAGGAGTTGAAATGAGCCCAAACAAACAAAACTACAAAGAGGGACTAAATTACAAATTCTGAAAGTTGCTTAAATGAATCCCTAGCTTATAAAAAACGTCCCTCCTCTGCTCAGATCTCCTCACCCATTCTCTCACATGTTAAAATAGAATTAAGAAGGGCTAAGAGTGGCGCACAAGAGGGGAGGCCAAGGAAGGAAAAAGAAGCTTTGAAAAATGTAAGTTTTAGCCACTTTTTCCTACTCCTTGCCTTGTTAAACTTCTTCCCCTCTTCTTCCTCTTCTTTCTCATAGTTTTGGCATTTAATTTGGTGCTGTTTTGAAGGTAGAACAGAGGTGAAATTTTCGAATTTGGTGAGGGGAGGCTAGCCAAGTGAAGAACAAACCAAGAAAACCAAAAATCCAAGGTATTTTGCTATTTCCTCAGCTTAGGTCTCCTTCTTCCTCTTCTCTTCAATTTTCCCCCCATGTAAGACCAGCCATGAGGGATTAAATTTCTGGTTTAATGAATCACATGAATTAGGGTGTGGGAATTTAGAATATGCAAAGGAAACCAAGTAAAAGCCATTGAATTTCAAGTTAGCAAAGTGTAGGATTCTTGAAGAGTTTGTAAAATCTATTTTGATTCATGAATTTCCTAGACTATGTAAGTGTTTACTTGAGCTTCTAAGACCTCTAGGAAGCCTCCCAAGTGACTCTCCCATTAAGGAAAAATTAGAAACCCCTTGAACTCCAAATGCTTCCATAATGTCAACCTAGGCTAGAAAGAGTACCAAGGGAAAGTTTTAATTTGTTTCAAGCTTATTTTTGAGTCATGTAGGATGGAAGAGGATGAGAGGAAGCCTTGGAAAAATTTTAGAAGCCATAGATAGTGAGATGGAAGTGTAGGCTCCATAATGTAGCATAATAAAGCAACTCCTAGCTAGGCTCTTTAAAATAATTGTGTGATGACTCTAAGGAGTCTAAATGAAGTCAAGAATCATAGATTAAAGGAGAGAAGGGAGCCAAGATCATGAATTATTGAATTTGCTTCATTAAGTGCCTTATGGAAGCATAATGGAGCCATAAACCAAAGTAGCATCATGTAAAGTGTGTATAATGCCAAGGCTTATTCCCATAAGTAATTCATGTATTTGTTTCATGCCAAGATTTTTAATGGCTAAATGTATTTGTTTCATTCTGGGATTATTTTTAGCATAAAGTTAAGATTTTTAGCTTTCCATAATGACCTAATGTGTGTGATTTTGATTTTTATAGAATTAGTTATAAATTTTAGAAGTTTGTATCAATAATCTAAAACAGCAGCCCAAGCAGCAGCGACCTCTGGACCTTTTTGGATGTCAAACGTCCTCTGTGATAAATTTTATGCTCTGTACGTATTTTTAGTGTAAAGTAAACATCTATAGCTTCCCAAAATGACTAAGATTGCATGATTTCTATTTTTCTAGATTTAGTTATGAATTTTCAAACTTTGGTCAGAAAGAGGGCCAAACCTGGCTGAAATTAAATAGCCACTTTTTATGCTCCATTTCAATTTTTATGAGTTGTGGGCATGATTTTGAGATGGAAATGAGTTGTATTAATGTATTTAAATATGAGAATATATAGTATGAGCTCACACGGTTCACGTGACCCCGAATGAAATTTTTAAGTATGACGCAACGCAAATAAAACCATTATTTTCATTCCCTTTTTCATGTGCTCTCATGAAAATAATGAGGTGAAACTTATGAATGACATAAAATGAGATAAAATTTATGGTGTTACATCCTCTTTAGCAAAATAGGTGCAACAATGCATATATGATATTCATATCTACACATAACAAAATCCCATATCAAATGATGTTTGAAAAGAGTTCTCTCCCCACTGTAACCCCATTAGAGGAGGCAAATCTATTTGCTAGAAGCAAGAAGGTTAGGAAAGGAAACTAATCCTTTTCTTGAGATTGTTCCTTACAACCATGAATGGAGGATTGGTTTGAATAACCAAAAGAGAATGATAGGCCGTAAGGTACTCCCATGTCTTACAAAAAATCTCATCCAAGGACATAGTATAGGAAGCTCACAGTACTCTTCTTCCAACAAAGAAAGTGATTCAGAGGATAGCCAACTAATAGCTTTCCATTAAACATGGAAGATGGAGTGATTATTAATTGTAGGGAGAGTTCATGCTTGAATTTTATTCTTTCAAAAAAGGAGAAGGAAAAGGCTTATGAAGCTATTTAGGAAAACTTTAATTATCAAGTTGCTTGGTGTTAGCCCAAGAGATTTCTTAGGCCCATCTCTTTGTTTGATGATAGCAAAACTTTGAAGAAGCCCAATTTATTTGGCCTATTTTGTGTCCCATGATATTTAGCCAAATATCCTTTAAAACATTTCAAGTAAAAGGTAAAAAAGATATTAGAATAGTTTATTTCCTTTGATTAAACTCACCAATTAAAAAGGTATACCTACTTTTCTCTATCATGTCACTTTCCCTTGGTAGACAAAGCTTTCTTATCCCTATTTCCACCTACTTGAGAAGTGTTTATAAAGAGCATTAGATGGTATTAAATAGGACAAGCTTGCTTGAGGAAATGAGTTGAACAACTCTCATCTCTATGCTACATAAAACAAAACCTAAAGACATGAAAGAAGAAATATAGCATTTGTAGAAGCCAAAAATTAGAATCTCATAACACTATAATTAACCCTAACTCATAATGAAGACTTTCTTTAGCTAGATGTGCCTTAATAAAGCAAGAGTAACAATTAGCTATTCATTTTTCTACTGCAACAACCACTTTCATGAAGCTATAAAAGGAGAAGAGTTAAAGGAAGGATACATGAACTCAAGCCATAAAAAAATTCAAATAGCTTGCCTTTGGTCTGTTAGGCTATTAAAAAGCCATCTAAGAATATATCCTTATAGTCCCTTATTTAATAAGGGTTAAAAACCTTCTTACTTTATTTGTAAATTCGTTTAAGTGAAGGGTAAAGAGTTTAAGGAAAGTTTTGAGAAAAATCTTTTGTAGAAGTTTTATGTGAGTTTAGAAAATCTAAGTGTTGTAGCCATTGTGCATTCTAATTTTTAGTGAAAAAAAAATCCCTTAAAGTTGTAAATAGACTAGACTAAAACAAAAGGTCTAAACTATGATATATCGTAGTGTTTTTCCTTCTCGCTCTCACTTATTTACATTTATGCTATATATATAGGAAACCAAGTTAACTATATCTCATATCAAGTTAACTATATTTGCACCTATTTACATTTACACTATGTTTATAAGAAACCAAGTCAACTTCATCCCATATCAAGTCAATTACATTCTCACGCATCATTTACCTTCTTTTATCTAACATTAAGTTGACTCTATCCTTGACTAAGTCAACTTAATTTCCTCCTAATTCACTTTTTCTCAGTCTTGAGCATCTTCGTTTGATTCATATATATTATTCAATGTTTCATCCTTTTACTTTTGTAAGAATTTGCATTAAATTTCATTTTATTTTAAAAGCACCTAATTGCCCCCTCTAGGTGCATTCTTTAATTGGTATCAGCGTAGGTCTCACTTGTATTAGTGCTTAACAACATAGAGAAAATGTCTTATATTGTTTGCTAGAAAAATAGGAAGTTAGCAACCACTGTGAAGAAAAACAATTTGATTTATGCTTCCTTGAAGGATTCTCAATTGTGAAGTCTCCATACTTTAATGGAAATCACTACACTCATAAGAATGAAGATATACATCTGATCATCATACTCAAGTGTCTAGAAAGTGATTGAAGATAAGCCAAAATTTTCAAAAAGGCTAGATGACTCATTAGGACAATATATTGACAAACCCAAAAAGAATAAACTAATGATGATATCAAGATGGTGGAAACAAATGATAAAGCTATCACCATCCTCTACCCTGTGGTAAATGAGTAAGAATATGATAAAATTTTCAATTGTAATATTGCTAAAAAATGTGAAGAAAGTTGGAAATGACACATGAAAGAACATCAAATGTTAAAAAAGTAAGCTCAACATGCTTGTGTATAAGCATAAGCTATTCCACATGAAAGAAAATGGAATCATTGAGGAAATATTTGATAGATTTGCCAAAATTATTAGTGATTTCAAATCACCAAACAAGACCTACACTGACTTAGAGAAAAATTCAAAAATTCTCAAATGTCTTCTCCTAACATGGCAATCTAAGATAAACAACCTTGAAAGTCAAAATTTGGCCACTATACCAATTGATGAGTTGAGAAGGCATCTAATAGTTTATGAAAGATATCATCTCAAGAGACATTAGTTAGAGCATAAAAGCAAAGCTCTTGCTCTAAAAGTAATCACTAGTGAAGAACCATCCATAAAAGGTGAAGAAGAACTTGATATGCAAGACATTACCCTTTTCTCTAAAAGGTTGCAAAATTATGTTAGAAGCAAAAAGTTGATCAAAATACTAAAAAGGAATATTATAAAAAAATAATGCAAAAAAAAGGTAGTGAAGAACATCATCATGTGTTACAAATGGAAAAAAATAGGTTAAGTAAGATCAAAAGCACTTTCATCAAAAGGAAATTGGCTAAATTTTATGTAAAAAAGAAAGCCATAGCTACCTATAGTGATGATGAAGAAGTAGAAGAAGAAGCTAAGTTAAAACAGGAGTTTCCCAACATGTTTTTCATGGCTTTAGAAGGCAATGCAGTACAAAACAAAACTTTCTCTTTTGATATTGAACTTTAAGAAACATTCAATGAACTTTTCTAATTTTGAAAAATTACTTTTAAAGTATGGAAGTTTTATTTGAATAAATTTTAAGGCTAAAAAAAGCTCAGATATTATGAAAATGAAGGTAGTAAATGCTTTAAAGGAAAATGAGGATTTAAAATAGCAAGTTAACTCCCAAACCAAAGACTTTGGCTAACTTTGTGAAAGGTAAAAAAAAATTGAAAACAATGTTAGGTTAACAAAAATATATGTTTAATAAATCCAAAAATAGGCTATAGAGAGACAGAAAATATCAAACTATACAAAAACTTCTTTGTAAAGGAATCAAATTTTGCTTCTTCATCTCTCTCTTGTTATTATTATTGCAACAAAAAAGGGCATGCTTATTACAAATACAAAAATCTAATAAGAAACAAAGTTTAGGTTCCCAAAGCTATTGTTGTATCCAAGAAAACCAATACTAACCCTAAAGGACCTAAGAAAGTTAGGGTACCTAAAAGGAAGCATTTTAAAAGATCAATGGTTTTTAGACAGTGACTGTTTTAAACATATGACTAGAGATCTTTCAAAATTCCTCTCTTTCTTTAGCAAAGATGGAGGTTCAGTGACTTTTAAAGATAGAGGTAAAGAAAAAATAATAGGTATTGGAAAGGTAAAGCTAAATGAAAATTCCTGCTTTAATAATGTATGTTTAGTTAAAGGTCTTAAGTATAATCTCCTTAGTATTAGCCAACCTTATGACAAAGGATATAAAGTAGAATTTAAATCCTATATTATATTGTGTTTAACAATGATAATAAAGTCTTATTTGTTAGTCAAAGATTTAAAAATATTTACATTCTTTGCTCTTATGAAATAAGCTTAAAAAATGTAACTTGCCTTTCTTCTATATGCAATGATCCATGGCTTTGGCATAAAAAGCTTAGAAATACAAGAATGCATGCTACATCCGAACCATTTAAACTTGAACTTATAAGAAAACTTCTTAAGCTAGATTTTGAAAAAGGGTCCCACCCAACAGGCTTTCCTTTATTAAGGAAGACAAAAGCAGGACAAGGGTTGCTATGAATGGAAGTAAGGGTAGATCTAATTTGGAGAACAATATGGTAAACTGAGCAAGGGTTCTTTATCCCCTTTTCTCCTTCTTATGAAGTTACTTTTGTGGAATTATAAAGGAGCAGCTAACAAGCAGTTTGGCAACTACTTATGAGAATTTGGAAGGACTCATAAACTTTCCTTGGTAGCATTATTGGAGCCTTGGGTTTGTCGTACTAAAACAACTAGTACCATCCATTGACTATGCTTTTATTACTCAGAGATAGTAGAGGCAAATGTTTTTCAGGTGGTATATGGTTGATGTGAAATGACATAACTTAAAAGTTTTTTTTGTTATGGAAAAGCATTCTCAATATATGCATCTAAAGGTAAATAGAGAGGGTCATAGGTGCTAGTTTTGTACCATAGTCTATGTAAATGCTCGTGAGGGGCAACGTCATGAACAATGGAGCAAACTCCTCTATATTGTTTCCACTATTAGCAAGGCATGGCTTGCAATAAGTGACTTGAATAAAAATCTCCACCTTGTCAAAACAGTATGGTAGGGCTATTATTAATACTAGTAGATGTAATTGATTCAGAGAGTGGATCCACAAGTTTAACCTTATAGACATCAAAGCATAAAGCCCTACCTTCACCTAGAGAAAGCCTAAATGGCCAAGCCTTAAGAGGGCTTTTAAGAGACTTCACAAGGCTTTGTGTAATGCGAAATGGCAAAGAACCTTCTCAAATGAAACTATTAAAGTGCTACTAAGAATTACTTCAGACCATCACTCTCTCCTTGTCTGCATGAGTGGCATTTGGAGACATGCAGAGAATCGTTTCTTCATATTTAAAGTGGCCAGGCTAAACCATTGTTTCTTTGCTAATTTTATGAATAAGAATTGGCAAAACATAAGAGATATTCATCTTCTGCCTAAGGAGTTGCAAGAAGCCTTAAAAAATTAGAACAAAATGCCTTTAAGGATATTCATCTAAAAAAAATAAACTCTTATCCAGAGAATTAATGGAATTCAAAAAGCAACTGGCAGAGAAAATAATTTGATCTTAATTTGTTGCATATCACTAAATACCATTGGGGTGGCTTGAACTCTAATTTGTTGCAGAATCTTAACTAGGAGATTGATAATATAGAGATTAAAAGAGTGTTCTTTTCTATAAGAAGGCTTAAAGTATCTGGAGATGATGATTTCACAGCTCTTTTTTATCAGTATAATTGGGATTTACTTGGTAATTAATAATGTTTGCAAGTTTGTCAAAGCTTTATGAAAGGACCCAAAAACATTTTTTGAAATTAATAAGACTCTATTGGTCTTGATCCCTAAGGTGGAGAACCTCAAATTTGTTACCTAATTCAGGCCATTTTCATTATGCACTGTTGTTTACAAAGGAATCACAAAAGTCATTGTTAATAGGCTTGAGCCTTTAATGTCAAAAATTAGCAAACCCTAAACCGATCCAGCTTTGTTGATGCACACTAGAATAATGGCACCGCAAGTGTACGGGCTGTAAGAATAGTACGTGATAAGTTAAAGTCATTCCCTCAGAGAATCAATACGATTAGTGATTAGGCATTATATTTCTCATATTCATTTTAGTTAAACAAATTAAATTATGAGTGAATATTTGTGAAAATCAATTCAAGTGCAATTAACAGTAATGAAAATGGTTCTAAGTGAAAATAAGCAATTAAAAAATACCCTAGGAATTCTAATCTCTTTTTCACATAAAGTCAATCATTTCCCTTTTTAATTAATTAGCTTAATGTCGATTTTAGAGTCAAAGGTCTAATTAGGTAAAAATATCTTTTGATCCATTCAAACTCATATATCAACTCATCTCTTTGATGTCTCAAATGAGAAGTTAACATACAATTAAACTCAAACCTTATCTAGACTATATAGGGTCCTTGAGTATATTTCTATCTCAAGTGTAAATTAAACTATGTCTAATCCTAAGTTGCTTAATCAATGGTCTATAAACAATTCCCTTCTTTCAAAGGCTAACTACAAAACCCATAATCAAATTAGAAGTGGTCAATTAATAAAATGAAACCATAATCTAGATTAAGCACTAAAATCTTCAATAATCCAACATAATCAAAAAGGAAAATTATTCCTAAAACTCAAAGGTTCAGAGAATCCATAAGGGTTATAAGAGTTAGCCACCAATAGCTTGAAATCCACAGAAAAGTTCAGTAAATATATCAACAAATACATTAACTAGAAGAGAGAATGGAGTAGAAACACCTAATCAGAAGAATTTTAGATAAAATCAATGATTTCCCGATTAATATAAAGCTTCCCCAACACCTCTTGTGTGTTTTCTCACTTTCCAAGTCAACTAGATGCGACTCCCCTTTTCTCCATCCCGAAGCCCACGCTTTCTCTCGCCTTTTTAGCTCACAAATCAAAGTTGTGTGTTTTAGTGGCCGATCTCGCTATGGCGAAACTTATAGGTACCCGGACTTTTACTAATCTCGTTACTGCTTGCGCTATAGCTAAGAGCTCCCTGGAATTTGTATGCATCACGACTTTGCTATGGCGAAGTGACTTCCTCGATATAGCAAAAGCGCATCCTAGCTACAGTAAATTGTGTTCTAGCTGTAGTAAGAGGACTTATTTAGCTTGCCTTTTTACTTTTTAGCTTTTCTCTCTTTTCTTATTTCTTTCTACAATCTTCTATCTTCTCCTAAGATAAAAATCAATTATAAAATGAGGCTCAAAACTGATAAAAATATCGCAATTGAGACATGTTCTTCATTTTGTTTGATTGAATAAAAATTTAGCCATGTTAGTCAAGAGAAAAGTACTTTGCCTCCCTAATTTATCATAAAATATATCTCTTTCTTATCTAAAATTAGGGAGCCATCAAAATTCCCACACTTATATTATTGCTTGTCCTCAAGCAATTCCTAAAAAATATCAATCAATGTGGCTGTTAACTAATTCTTTTCCACGATAAATATCCAATCAACCAAAATTTTAGGTTCCCCCACACTTAGAATGAAACTAATGTTAGAAGCAAGAAGTTCAGCAAAACTCAAATCGAATTTCAAAACTAATGTACTCATAACAATACCCTTTTGATTTCTAAAGTATGTGTGTGTTCCATAGATAGATTTTTTTTAGAAGCAATCAAGTAATCTTCAATCAAACCTTCAATATGCTTTCAAGACCCATTCTAACTATCTACTCTAACTTCAATCATCAGAATTCATTAAGAGAGGTCTTTATTGTTCAATAGAGTACTACTCTTAGTATAATCATTCTCATTCTTCTCTTTTTTTTTTCAATTTCTCCTCTTCAATTCTCTTAATCCTTTTTACGCGAATGACAACATTAATTATGAAGCCACCCGCTTACTCAGATTAAGGAAATTGCCTCAGAGTGCTCACTAGCCTACTCTTAGTTTTACCACTGTTTAACGCAAAAGTCCATACTTTTTAGTGCAAACTCCCGGTTACTAAGTGATTTCAACCATTGGAGTAGAGATATATTTAAATATGTTTTTCTTTTACTAAATATCCCTCTCAAATGACAATTAGATATCCATCAGAAGTAGATAAATTAGGGAGTTCTAAAAAAATAAATAGGGGCTAACTAAAAAAAAGCTTGAATTACTTCAATAACCGCCTTGCTGAAAAGTGCTTTTATTATGGGTGTTTACTATAACTACATTACTTGCTTTGTTTATTTCAAGTTTACCTAACCCTCACATTCATTGTTTAGTATTCATCTAAAGCAAAGGGGCTAAATCTGGTTAAAATTAAGGACATTATGGTAGACTGATTATTATTGATATAATTCTCCTTATTATTTAAATTTGTACATCCTCCTAGCCTATATTTACCTTCCCCCACACTTAAAGATAACATTGTCCACAATGTGTAAAAGAAGAGATACTAGAATCAAAAAGTAGAAGTAAACTGGGGCAAAAGTAAGGGATGTAAGTAGAAAAAAGGAAATGGGACTCCCTTGATATGAAAAGTTAAGGATGAGAGAGATGTGCACGAACAACTCCTATATCTGAGAGACCAAAAATATATAGAGACCACACAGCAAATAGTAAGTTGGCGTTAGATATAAGACATCAAATATAAAACTAGCAAGTGCATAATCCAAAAATATTATGATATACAATGATCCATATATAATTATCTAAAATTAAAAATAGAGAAATAAGAAGGGTCATGTAAATAACACAAAAACTCTATGAGACAGAGGGCCCAAGCATATCCTGCGGTGCAGGGTCTTGTGGAAGAACAATGACCGAAGGTTAAGGAACCCTGGAGGTGGAGATGGAGGCGCAGGCATCAGATAATCTGCAAGCATTTGCAGCTGATCTTTCATTGACAGGACATGCCCCTCTAGTTTGTCAATGGAATCCTTCACTTAGCTCTCAAACTAAGTTTGAGGTGATTCATCCTGCATCATAGGCTTTGGAGTACCCACTAGTTGCTGTGGAGGAGGTGGAGATGCTTCAGGCTGTAGTTGTGCTTGTGCCCGGTGTCTACAGGGTCTTTCCGGCTCATCCTTCATGCTGTCATACTTAAAAGGCCCCTTTGGTTTAAACTGAGTATCATTTTTAGATACTTGGCTTCCCCTTATTGAGAGTAACTCAGTAAGCATATGGAGGTATACCAAACTTGCCCTATCTGACCTTGCTACTTGCTTGAAGTTGAGGATCATAAGACGGGGAATAATCAACCGCTACCTGGTCATAAAGCACTAAGTCAAAACAGTTCGTTCTTGGATCATGTCGGACCTATGAGAACTAGTCAAGATGTTGCTAGTGATAAACAACAGCCAATATCGAGTAGGCTTATTCAGTTGGTTAATTGGATACACTTTATTAGTTAGCCTTGCTCGTCCTTCATTTACGATGGTCGTTTCCATCTCTTCCCATGGAATGGACTGCTGATTAACCAAGTAAGACTAGAAGGGACATTCTGCGACATTAGATAATTCATAAAAGTCCTGAATGACCTTCTCATTGATTTATACCTAAGCTGATTGGCAATAGTATTCATCCTTATCCTCCTCTGTGTCTTCAAAATTTGCATACAGTTCTTGGATCATCAGAGGGATCCGATGCACTAGCTTTTTGTGAAACCTTGCAAGGCATGCCATTCAAAGTCACTGTAAGTGAAATCTAAGATGTGGGGCTCATAATATCTATCTTTAACTACACCTCGGTCAGAGAAAAGGCGCTCAAAGCAGAATTCAACTCTGGAAGAAGCAAATCTATCCTTGTTGTAAGATTTCTTCTTCTGCTTCGAGGAAGATGCTTCAGCAGTCTTTGTTTGCTTTTTGGCAGCCATAAACTCTGAAATCCAAATAACAATTAGAAAGAAATCAGTGTAAGCAGCTATAGCAAACCACATAACAATCATGGGAAGCAAACCAAGCAGGAAGTGCCCAGAAAAGAAACAGTACGTTCTAGGAAAAATGCTCAAACTCGCTATAGCGAGAACGAACAAATTTTTGGAAATGTTGATTTAGGATAAAAAATTCTAGATTAATGAGAACTTCCTCCACAGAAATAGTCGACCAACAGAATGCAACTGAAATGTTGACCTATTGACCCCTAATTAGGTAGATAAATGCAAAAAGAATCCCAGCCCTAATAACCATAGAAACAACTAATAAGGTAGCGATTGAGGAAACAAAAGGGCAAGCAACATACCTGAGGCAAGAAAGGTGATGCACGAGGGGAATGGGGGCGTGGAAGGCGAAAAATTCGACAAAAGAAAAGAGGAAAGGGATGGGGGGCACAAACACGTAGTAACGAGGAAGAGCAAGAATGGAAAATACAAAAAAAGGGTATCTGAAGGTTATTTTGTTATTAGGTTAATTAATATTAAATTTTTTTTCTTTTTTCTTTTATATGGTCAGAGACCTCACTATTGCTTAGACAATAGTGAGGTGATCTCTAGAAGAAGTACCAAGAGCAGAGCTACTGGTTTTGCGATGGCGAGCACACTTAGGTAATTCTTGGTAGCTGAAGAATCTCTTTGGTGTTTGTACTTGTCCATAAGCATACTGTAGTTGCTATAGCGAGTTGGCCATCTCGCAATAGCGAGGATACTTGAAAAATTTTTCCAACACATTTCACTCGCCATAGCCAGTTATAGCAAAATACTCTCTGAACTTTGTACCAGATTGGAAACACAAGAAGTTCGCTATGGTGAAATGGTGTTCTCGCTGTAGCAATAGCACTTGACATGCTCACACTCTGGCTCTCCACAGCCTAAGTCATAGTGAGGAACTCTCAGGTTAATGTACTAGACGCAGAACAAGCAGCCTCGCCATAGCGAGATGGACTCCTCATCATAGCAATATATATATATATATATATTGTTTCTTGAATGATTAAACCTCTACATAAGTATTCAAATAAGTACTTTCTAACATCTATTTACACCTCCTATCATACAATTACTAAACCTATTCCCATCAAACTTTAGTTAAACATAAGCAAATAATCAACATTACTAAAATACTGATATGCAATTCAAATCAATAGTTAGAAACTCCTTAAAAATCATGACTGGACTTGTCCTTTCTTGCCAACAGCTTGATCCCAAATATCCAACACTTCAACACTAACACCAAACCTACAAAACACACAGAGAAAAAGGAAGATCAAACCAAAGACAAAAAGAACATTAAACTAAAACATCATAATAAAAAGAAAACTTGGGTTGCCTCCCAAGTAGCGTTTGGTTTATAGTCCTCAGCCGGACTTTGTCAGCCAATCAAGGAGGTTGAGAGAAGCTATGGACCATTGTTTGCCTATCTATCTCACCACCTAAATAATGTTTAAACCTTTGACCATTTACTTTGAATTGATCTCCTGACTTCTCATATTTAACTTCGATAGCTCCATAAGGTGTCACAGAGATCACTTTGAACGGACCAGACCACCTGGATCTCAACTTACCTAGAAACAACTTCAAATGAGAATTATAAAGCAACACAAGATCTCTAGGTTCAAACTGTCTTGGTAAGATGTGTCTATCATGAATTCTTTTGGTCCTTTCCTTCTAAATTCTAGAACTTTCAAAAGCCTACAATCTAAACTTATCTAACTTATTTAGTTGCATTAGTCTTTTCTCACCAACTTTATTCATATCAAAATTCAATTTCTTTATAATCTAAAATGCTTTATGCTCTAGCTCAATAGGCAAATGACAAGTTTTGTCAAAAACCAATTGATAGGGAGACATACCTATTGGAGATTTAAAAGCTGTCTTATACGCCCATAAAGCATCATCAAGCTTATATGCCCAATCCTTTCTATTGGGACTCATAGTTTTTTCTAAAATTCTTTTTATATCTCTATTGGACACTTCACACAACCAGTTGGTTTGAAGGTGATATGCCAATGCTATCTTATGGGTGACTCCATACTTTGCAAGCAAACCTTTAAACAACTTATTGTTAAAATAAGTCCTCTTATTACTAATTATTGCCCTACGTGTGCCAAAACGAGTAAAAATATTCTTTTTCAAAAATTGCACCACCGTATTAGTATCATTAGAATGACAAGCTACAGCCTCAACCCACTTACTCACATACTCAACAGCAACCAATATATATTGATGGCTCATAGATGAAACAAAAGGCCCCATAAAATCAATTCCCCATACATCAAACAATTCTATCTCAAGAATACCAGATTGGGGCATTTCATACCTCTTTGAGATGTTACCTGTTCTCTGACATGCATCACAACGACAAACAAACAAGTAAACATATTTAAATAATGTAGGCTAATAATATCCAGATTGCAACACTTTGTATGTATTACGGTGGCCACTAAAATGACCACTATAAGGAGTAGCATGACAAGCATATAAAATATCATTTTGTTCATTTTGAGGCACACACTTTTTCAAATTTTGGTCAACACACTTTTTATATAAAAAGCGTTCATCCCACACAAACCATTTCACATTATGTAAATTTTTTTTATAAGACTTTAATTCATCAGGCACAATATCACTGACTAAGTAATTAGCATAATCAGTATACCAAGGCACAAACACACTATTCACTGCTAATACAGACTCATCAAAAAAACTCTCATTAATCAATAAATCATCCATACACTCAGAATTATTCACAAGCTTAGATAAGTTATCAGCAGCTTGGTTTTTAATTCCTTTCCTATCAGCAATCTGCACATCAAATTCTTGCAATAATAAAATCCATCTAATTAACCTAGGTTTAGATTCTTTCTTACACAACAGATATCTTATAGTAGTATGATCAGTATGAACTATGACTCTAGTGCCCATCAAATACACTCTAAATTTCTCAAAAGCAAAGACAACAACAAGCATTTCCTTTTCAATAGTTAAGTAATTTACTTGTGCTCCAATTAGAGTTTTGCTTGCATAATAAATAGGATAAAAGATCTTTCCATGTCTCTAGCTAAGTACAGCTCCAACCACATAATCGCTTGCATTGCATATGACCTCAAAAGGTAGTGACTAATCAAGAGCCACTATAATTGGTACTGTAATAAGTCTTTACTTAAACTATTCAAAATTTTTCAAGCAATTTGTATCAAACTTGAATGGGGCATCCTTTTCAAGCAATTGAGATAAAAGCTTCGCTATCTTTGAGAAATCCTTAATGAATCTTCGATAGAATGCCCCAAGAAACTTTTAACAGCTTTCACATTGGTAAGTGGTGGTAATTGCTCAATAACTGAAACCTTAGCCCAATCCACCTCCAATCCTCTTTTTGACACCTTATGCCCAAGCACTATACCTTCACAAATCATGTAATGACACTTTTCCCAATTGAGAACCAAATTGGTATCCTTACATCTTTGTAAAACTCTAGTCAAATTATCCAAACATTCTTTAAAAGTGATGCCAAATACTGAGAAGTCATTCATAAAGACTTCCATGATATGCTCAATCATATTAAAGAAAATTAACATCATACATCTTTGAAATGTGGCGAGAGCATTACACAATCTAAAAAGCATTCGTCTAAATGCAAAAGTTCCATATGGACATGTAAAAGTAATTTTTTCTTAATCCTCAGGAGCGATTGCAATTTGATCGATGAATGAAAGAGGGAAATGATCCTTTCTTGTAGCTGTGTTCAACTTCCTGTAGTCCATACAAACTCTCCAACCTGTAACTGTTCTTGTGGCAATCATTTCATCATTCTCATTGTTCACCATTGTCATTCCTCCCTTCTTAGGAACACATTGTACTGGACTTACCCAGTTACTATCCGATATAGGATAGATAATACTAGTATCAAGCCACTTGATAATTTCTTTCTTGACTACTTCTTTCATTATAGGATTCAATTGCCTTTGATTCTCCACTGATTTCTTATAGTCATCCTCTAAGAGAATTTTGTGCATGCAAATGGTTAGACTAATCCCTTTTATATCGACTATGGTCCAACCAATAGCCCTTTTATGCTTTTTTAGCACTTTCAGCAGTTGTTTTTCTTGGAAAAGTGTTAATATAAAAGAAACTATGACTGGTAAAGTCTATCCTTCCCCCAAATAAGTATATTTAAGATGCAGTAAAAGAGGTTTCAACTCCAAAATTAGAGGCTGCTCAATAGATGGTGAGAGAGCATGAGCTTTTTGTAAAGCTAGCTCCAACGATTCAAATTTCTCATTCTACTTAATCACAGGTCTAAATGCATTAAGTTTGTGCTCAACCTCCATCTTCATCACTTCTCCTATACTAGGTTTATCAACAAGTACTATTTCAAGAGGATCAGTGAAAGCAAAAGAATCTAATTCTTCTTGAATTACCTCTTCAATAATAGACACCCTTGAGCATTCTTCTACACTACCCAGATGCTTCATAACTTTCTCCATACTAAAGGTGACTTGCTCATTTCCAAGCCTCATTATAATTTTCCATTTTTTTCACATCAACAAGTGCTTTGCCAATAGCTAGAAACGGCTTCTCCACTATCAATGGGATATCTCTATCCTCTTCAATATCAAGCACAATAAAATCAGTACGATAAATGAAAGGGCCAACCTTTACTAGCATGTCTTCAATGATCCCATGTGAATAAGAAAAGCTTCTATCAGCCAATTGCAAAGTGACAGTCGTTGGATTGGCCTAACCCAATTTTAGCTTTTTAAAAGCTAATAATGGCATGAGGTTTATAGTAGATCCTAAATCGCAAAGTGCTCGACCTTCAAATTTGTCCCCAATCATACAAGGGATAGAAAAAGAATCAGGATCTTTACACTTAGTTAAAAGATTGGACTTGAGTATATTAATGGTCTCTTTTGTCAAAGCCACTATTGCAAATTCGGTGAACTGCTTCTTCTTGCTAAGCATATCTTTGAGGAACTTAGCATATTTAGGTCTTTGCTCTAAAGCCTCAAAGAAGGGGATATTGATGTGGAGTTGCTTAAATATGTCCAAAAACTTCTTATACCGCTCATTAAGGACTTTCTTTTATAATATCTATGGAAATAGGGGCAATGACACCACTTTAATTGTATTCGAATTCTCCACTTTAGACTTCCCTTCCTTGTCCTTTTCTTTTGCATTCAAATTAGTAGTCTTTTCCTCTTTTTCCTGTTAAAGTTCTTCATTTTCAATTTGAATAACATCTGATGGACCTTTAGAATTTATCTTGTTTGGCTCCTTCACTTGAGCTTGTACCTCAGAGAGCTCTTTACCACTTCTCAAAGTGATAGCTTTACATTCTTCCTTGCCATCTCTCATTGGATTAGGAATTGTATCACTTGGCAAGCCTCTTTGATGCAGTGCATTCATAGCAGAAGCTAACTGCCCCATTTGCACTTCTATATTTTTGAGAGAGGAGTCCACCCTTGCATTAATGCTGGCTTGCTCTTCATTATTCTTGATTTAAGTAGTCATAAACTTAGCCAAAACATCCTCTAAATTAGTTTTGGGCGCTTGAATAGGAATATTTTGCCTTGTCACTTAAGAGAACCCAGGAGGTTGAGTTGGCCTTGTTCTAGAAAATGATGGCTGATTAAGTGATGGACCATTCTTTCAAGAAAAATTTAGGTGATTACGCCACGCAAGGTTGTAAGTGTTTGAGTAAGAGTTTTTTTGACTCCTTTGAAAGTTCCCTACATAATTCACTGACTCTGATTGCAAAAATATCAAGCACTGGTCTGGCATATGTATCTCACCACACTGCTCACATGTAATATGAGTTACTTGTGTAGAACACACATTCAAAGCAGTCTTCTTTTGCACTTGCGATTCTAACAAATCAAAATGCTTATTCAATGCTGATAAAATAGTAGCCAACTGAGCAGAAGAATCTTCTTTAGTATTAGATGTTTGGGGAATTGCTAGTCTTTCATTCCCCCTATGAGAATAACTTTCAGACAGATTATCAAGTACCTTCATCACCTTATCTACTGGGAGTTGGTCATAACTACCATTAAGAATCGATGCTAGCATAGTATCTGACTGTGCATTGAGTCTAGTGCAAAAGTTTTATACAATGGCCTATTCATCCATGCCATGACTTGGACATTGTCTCATCAAATGTTTATATCTTTCCCAAGCCACATAAAGGTGCTCATGCGGTAATTGCTTGAAGTTGATTAAATCACGTCTAGCATCAGCAATTTTATTATTTGGAATGAAGCAAGTTCTAAACTTTACTTCTAAGTCATCCCAATTGTTGATAGATCCCTCCGGCAAATTAAGCAACCATTCTTTTATATCATCCTTGACCGGGATAAGGAATAATCTAAGCCTTAAGACATCCTTGGGCACTCTATTCTGTTTGAAAGAGTTACAGACTTCCAAGAAGGATAATATGTGTCTATTAGCATCGTCTGTTGATTTACCATTAAACTGCCTATTCATTTGAAGCATTGAAATCATCACTGGCTTTAACTCAAAGTTGTTCGCCTGAAAATCTAGTACTACAATGCTAGGCTGAGTAGTTTTTATGGTTCTTCCCACAAAATCCTTGATAGTCCAATTTTGATTATCTTCATGTGCTATATTTGTAGCAGGAATGTTTATCCCACTCTCAGGTAGAATTAGCACTGTCCCCTTAGCCAAAATATCCTTTAAATTCCTTGTCTTTTTAGGTGTTCTCTTAGATCTGGATTTAGGTGGCATAAACTATTGTACCTGCGAAAACAAAAGAGTACAGATCAAGAATCTAACTAAACCAAAGAAGCCAAAAGGTAATAAACTAAGAAATTACTAACAAAATTATTGCAACTAACAAATGAAAACACAAGTAAACAAGAGAGCAAATTAAAAGAAATTAAGTGTTTAAGCTAAAATTACTCAAGGTTCTCTAATTCTATTCACCAATTGCCTTGATTCCCTGGCAACAACGCAAAAAACTTGATGCACACCAAAATAATAGGCACCGCAAGTGTACGAGCCGTAAGAATAGTACATGATGAGTTAAGGTCGTTCCCTCATAGAATCAATACGATCAGTGATTAGACATTAGATTTCTCATATTTATTTTAGTTAAACAAATCAAATTATGAGTGAATATTTATGAAAATCAATTCAAGTGCAATTAACAGTAATGAAAATGGTTCTAAGCGAAAATAAGCAATTAAAAAATACCTTAGGAATTCTAATCCTTTTTTCACATAAAGTCAATCATTCCCCTTTTTAATTAATTAGCTTAATATCGATTTTAGAGTCAAAGGTCTAATTAGGTAAAAATATCTTTTGATCCTTTCAAACTCATATATCAACTTATCTCTTTGATGTCTCAAATAAGAAGTTAACATACAATTAAGCTCAAACCTTATCTAGACTACATAGGGCCATTGAGTATATTTCTATCTCAAGCGCAAATTAGACTATGTCTAATCCTAAGTTGCTTAATCAATGGTCTATAAGCAATTCCCTTCTTTCAAAAGCTAACAACAAAACCCATAATCAAACTAGAAGTGGTCAATTAATAAAATGAAACCATAATCTAGATTAAGCACTAAAATCTTCAATAATCCAACATAATCAAAAAGGAAAATTATTCCCAAAGCTCAAAGGTTCATAGAATCCCTAAGGGTTATAAGAGTTAGCCACTCATAGCTTGAAATCTATAGAAAACTCATAGCTTGAAATCTATAGAAAAGTTCAGCAAATATATCAACAAATACATCAACTAGAAGGGAGAATGGAGTAGAAACACCTAATCGAAAGAATCTTGGACAAAATAAATGATTTCTCGATTAATATGAAGCTTCTCCAATACCTCTTGTGTGTTTTCTCACTTCCCAAGTCGACTAGATGTAGCTCCCCTTTTTTCCATCCTGAAGCTCTTGCTTTCTCTCGCCTTTTCAGCTCGCAAATCAAAGCTGTGCATTTTAGTGGCTGATCTCGCTATGGCGAGGGGTGGCTCTCGCTATAGCGAGAGCTTATAGGCGCCCAGATTTTTGTTGATCTCACTATTGCTTGCACTATAGCTAGGAGCTCACTGGAATTTGTATGCATCACGACTTTGCTATGGCGAAGTGACTTCCTCACTACAGCGAAAGCGCAACTTAGCTATAGCGAATTGTGTTCTAGCTATAGTGAGAGGACTTGTTTAGCTTGCCTTTTTCAACTTCTCTCTCTTTTCTCATTTCTTTCTACAATCTTCTACCTTCTCTTGAGATAAAAATCAATCATAAAATAAGGCTCAAAACTGATAAAAATATCGTAATTGAGACATTTTTTTCATTTTGTTTGATTAAATAAAAATTTAGCCATGTTAGTAAAGAGAAAAGTACTTCACCTCCCTAATTTATCATAAAATATATTTCTTTCTTATCTAAAATTAGGGAGTCATCAAACTATTCCTAAGTAAAATATACAAAACAACATTATTATTGTGAGAAAAATGGCACATACTATAGGTAGAATGATGGGTAAAAATGGCTTTATAATTATCAAGATTGATTTGGAGAAGACGTATAAGAGACTAAATTGGAGTTTTATAAGTAAAGTATTAGAGGAGATTAGGATTCATCCCTAGTTAATTTTGATCATCTTCAACCATTACCTCTTTCATTTGGAATGAGGAACAAATACAACCTTTTTGTTCTTTAAGGGGCTTAAGACAAAGTGATCCCTCATCACCTTGTTTATTTGTTCTCTGTATGAAAAATCTTTTTGATATAATTGCATATGCCACTGAAGCTAACGTATGGACCCTACTAAAATTAGGTTGCAGAGGTACACCTATCTTTCACTAAATGTTTGCTGATGACCTTTTGCTTTTTCGCAAAGCCAATATGAGTCAATCGGAAGTTCTTATGCAGTGTCTTAATCTATTCTGCAGCATCTTTGATCAGAAAATTAGCGCTCAAAAGACTTGTATATATTTCTCTAGTGACGTTTATCAAATGAAGGATGATATTATTGAAAATTGTGATTACAATAAAGCTACGGAGCTGGGGAGATACTTGGATTCCTTCATTCATCGAGGGAGGAACTCCAAGAATAATTTTCAGTTTCTTGTGGATAAAATGCAGAGAAAGTTAAGTGGTTGGAAGAGTCAGTGCCTTTCTTTAGTGGGAAGGTTAACGCTAGTACAATCGGTAACTTCCTCCATGCGAACCTTCCACATGCAGCATAGTAGAGTGCCCATCTCGATTCGTAATACTACAGAGAAGATTCAAAGAGATTTCATATGGGGTTCCACTGAAGGTAGCAGGAAGTATCATTCTGTTGGGTAGAAGCATCTTTGTAAGCCTAAAGAGTATGGGGGCTACGGCCTTTGTCACATGAGCACAATGAATGACGCCTTAGTAAGGTGGGATGGGAAATTTTAACTAGACTGGATAAATTAAGCACTCAAGTTCTTAAAGGCAAGTACATGAGAGGGCTAGATCCCCTGAGGGGTTGTATAGCTAAACCGTAGGGTTCTCCTATGTGGAAAACCTTAGCTGCACTGTGGCCAAACATAACTCAGAATATAACATGGGAAGTTAGAAATGGTTTAAGGGTTTAAAAATGGTTTGAGGGTTCATTTCTGGGCCGATAATTGGCGAGACTATGGACTGAAGTTGAAGGATTGCTGCTGCAGAGCCCTTTTCGAGGAAGAGTAGGTGTCTATGGTCCAAGAATGGGTTACAGAGGATGGGAGGTGGAATTTGGAGAAGCTTGAGACCATGCTTCGCCTAACTGACCTTCTCAAATTGAGAGCACGAGTGCCCCCTAGTACAGATATGGTGAAGACATTATGAGATTGAAACTCGAGGTGGATGGTAAATTCCCGGTTGCTTCCTCGTACAAGTCCTTCATCGGGCTTAAGCAGGAAGAGAAGGATAAGCTGTGGGGTACGATTTGGGGTTGGAAAGGGCCACGACGGATTCAAATTCTCTTATGGCAAGCTACAAGTGATAGGCTGCTTACTTCGGTCAAGCGCAGTCAGTGGGCAGGAGATTCACCTATGTGCGAAATTTGTCTTTAGCAGGAGGAGGGCGTATTACACGTTATTAAGGAATGCAAGGTGGCGTCTAATGTTTGGATGAAGCTCGTAAACAAGAACCATGCCACCACATTCTTCTCGCTTCTTTGACATGATTAGTTCTCGATGAACCTTTATCTCCCGCGTGGTGACACACAAAGGGACGGATGGCTAATCAAGTTTGGCGTCACCTGTTGATACTCATGGAAGTGGCGTAATGAGATTCTTTTCAATAATGATTTTCGATGGCCTGATAACCCTGTAAAAATTATTTTAACTTATGTGGCAGAAATTTTGGAGTATACCAAGAGATACGACGCTCCGTCCGAAGGTGAAATCAATAAATATAGGATGGTGCTTCCCTCCTTCAGGCTGAGCAAAGCTAAACATTGATGGAGCGCTAAAGGACAACTAGATCTTGTGGATTGTGGAGGTTTCGTTGGACAAGATAATGGAAGATGGCTTGGAGGTTTCTGTCATGAACTAGGCATTTGTACGTCGGCGGAGGCCGAATTGTAGGGTGTTCTCTCAAGACGGGAACTGGTAAAAAAGCTGGGCCTCAACAAGTTTGTGATCGAAAGCGACTCTCAAACGGTTGTCTTTATGCTAAAAAGTTTACTGTTAGGGGATGAAGACCAGAGACACATAAGGCGTTCATTAGGAAGTCCCTTCTGCGGGATTGGCAATTCCGTATTTTCCACACCTACGAGGAAGGCAATGCTTGTGCCGTGCTGACTGGTTAAGTCAGATCTATAGGATTATTTATAGGATCCCCAAGAGGGTTGGATGCTCTATTTTTCAAATTCTTTTTAAGGGTTACGTCTCCTCACGGAGTTTTTTTTTTTTTTGTGGGTAATTTTCCTCTTGTTTGGACTGTTGTCCCACTGTTTTATTAAAAAAAAAAAAGAGAGCTCAAATTATTCGAATTTATTTATAAAAATTATTTATTGAAAATATGAAAAGAAGGTCACATAGTTTTTTGTTTTTAATTTTTACTTAAATTCAATAATTTTATTTCAATCTAAAGTCAAAAAAAGTGTTTTGTAATTATAAATAGATAAAATTTTTAGACCCTATAAAAATCCACAAAATTTATTCATTTAAATCTCAGTTGAGAAGAATGGATTTGGGTCTGGGTTTAGAGACCTTTTTAAGGTAGTATGATACTTATTCCATACCTCACCATAGTGTATTTATTTATATTTATATATTTATCAGTTTAAAATATTAGAAACTAGTATTAAAAAACCCAAAAAGCATTTTGTGTGTTTTGAATTTTATAAATGATTGCTTAAAGCATTTTACTTTTTGTTACTAATTTATATGAAATAATTTCATTTAAAAGGGTTCACTTTAATAATTTGCCATTTAATACACATAATTGTTAGGTATGAAAATAGAAAATGAATAAAAATGTAAATAAAATAAAATAATTATGTTTGATATAATATAGAAAGATATGATAATGATGTTCTATTTGTATATTTGGTTATATAAAAATAGTGTTAAAATAGAAAAGAATGGTGAGAAAATGACAAAAATACCCATGCTTAAAAGTCAAAAAGTAATTAAAAGGCTAAAATAAATTTTTGATCTTTTAATTTTATCTTAGCTTTACTTTCATATTTTAACTTATTTAGTTTCAATTTGATCCTTTAATATTTCTTTATATATTACTTTTGTCCCTTAACTTTATCTCACTTCACTTTATTCATTTAATTGTATCATAGGTTTCACTTTCATCTCTTAATGTCATTTGGTTCTAATTAGTCTTTTAACTTTATCATAAATTTTACTTTTATCCCTTAATTTCATTTTTGTCTAATTTATTCTAAATTAACTAATGATTTCATTTTATTTTATTGATAATTTACATAAATTTTTTTTGTTAAGTATTTTAATTTGATAGTGTAAGAGGAAAAAATATTTAAGTAATTTTTTAAAATTAATAGTCAAATTAGAACAAAATGAAACTTGGATATGAAAATAAAATATGAAATAAATTTAAGGGACTCAATCAAAATCAAATAAAATTAAACAAAAGTGAAATTTAAAATGAGTTTAAGGGACTAAATTGGGATCAAATGAAGTTAATGGACGAAAGCAAAATTTAAGATAAAATTAAAAGGCTAAATTGAAACTAAATAAAGTTAAAAGACAAAAATAAAACTTTAATAAAATTAAGAGACCAAAAGTGTATTTTTTTCCTAATTAAAAAATAGAAAAAACTAATATATAGTTCCTTATATTTTTGTTATCAAGTTGTCTAATTAAAATATGATAGATGTATTATTTTTTAGTAATAACTTTTGCAAACAACTGTATGATTTGTCAATTTATTGAATAATTATATACTTATCATATTTTAATTAAAAAATCTGACAATAAAGATATATAAGAATTTGTATTTAAGTTTAATCCTTAAAAAATGATATTAAAGGCATAATATACTTTATATAAAATAAACATATTAATTATTCTTGATTCATATGTTTATCTAAAAGAAATAGATTCCTTCTCCTTTTATCTTATTTGAACAATATTAGGCCACCAAATGAGATATTAAAAAAAAAAGATTTCTTTACCATCTTCCTTTATCTCATGTTACTAAATGGGACCTAAAGAAGTCAATAAGATATGGGTCCAAAAATGGAAGACCATTTCTGTTTGTTACATTCTAAGTGTTAATTTTGTAATCAAACTTTACCTTCGGGATAAAATATAATTTTTTATTAAAAAATTTTGATAAAATTAGGTTGAAAGAAGGATTTTTTTTTTGGTCCCTTGAGTTTAATAAAAGCTTTAATCTGATTTTAAAAATAAATAATGTTATCTTTCTATTTCTTAAAATAATTTAATTTTACTTCTTTGTCTCATAATTCATATAAAATTTAACGTCAAACATAATTATTTACTTAAGTTTAATGTTCAAGTCAATATATTGTTAAATTTGATATTACATTTTAAATGAATTATGAGACAAAAAGATAAAATTATATATTTTAAAAATATAAAGATAATATTATTTGTTTTTAATTAGGGAGACTAAATTAAAATTTTAAAAAAATTAAAGGCACGTGTAATAAATTAATTTTTTTAGTGAAAAAAAACAGGAATGTTAATATTGTAAGGTTCAACATGTCATAATTGATTATCAAATAAAAAAAATTGTTTCATTAATTTTCGAAGTGCATAAATTTAAATTTTCACAAAATTGTATACCATCGTTGAACACAATATGTGTTACAAAATTGACTCATTTTAATGTCCCCCTTAAGTAGGTATAAATTTTTTTTGATTGCGGAAAATACTATATAGTGACAAATAACGGGAGCTTAACCAAAATAAATAAATGCAGCTAATTGGAGTTGGAATTTCCAGAAATGAAATTGAAACCCCACCGTCATATATTTATTTTCTTAGTCTGCGTCACAGATTCTAGAAGAGAAAGACATGGTATCTGAAAAAGGTAAGGGCAATAGTGGGAGTAAACATATGCTTCGTCTGAAAGCTCGAGCTACGTGAGGCGCTGGCCCGTCTAGTTCAAGGATTGCAAATGAGCTTCGAGCCCTGCACATCTGGGGGCACAAATGTTAGACGGTTTATTTTTTTTTTTTCTAAGATTTTGATATATATATATATATATAATGTAAAAAAAATTAGTCTTCTAAGTACAAAATTAAAATATATATATATATATACATATATGATTTAAATTAAAAACAAAAAAAATCTAAAATCTAAACTATTTATTCAGATTTTATTTTAAGGATATACATATTGTACATATCTCATGTGGACAGAAATTAGATCCAATTACAAATTGATGAATTTGAACATCTTTGTTATAATATTTATTATATCTTTTACAATCATT
Organism: Erythrophleum ivorense; assembly: GCA_026724425.1. Taxonomy (NCBI): domain Eukaryota; kingdom Viridiplantae; phylum Streptophyta; class Magnoliopsida; order Fabales; family Fabaceae; genus Erythrophleum; species Erythrophleum ivorense. The sequence continues at coordinate 29,231 of JAIUCV010002453.1, forward strand.
ACTCAATAATATTTATCTATTTTTATCATTTTTTAAAATAATAACATGAGTGTTATTTATCATCTATTTCATTCATTTTTTTAAATTTCTTTTTCATTTAGTTCTTTCCTATTCCCTTCAACTAAACAGTGACTTGGGTTTCTTCTTTTCAAATAATAAACAAATTAATGGATTTTTAGCCTATTCTTATTAAAAATAATAATTTTTATTTAAAACTGACAAAAACATTCATTTATATCTCATTTTTAAAAAAAATCAATGACATAAGTGTCATTTTTTTCAGTTTCTTTAAAATTTTATATGCCTCAAACTTTTTTGCCTATCACATTAACACGCACCCGTTAGCATGATAGGCTATGTTAACTTTAAAATTGTAATTCTTTTTGTTTATTTATTATATATATATATATATCAAATTTATTCAAAAATTGTTAATGATAAGTATGAAAATATGAGAAATAAAATGAAGAAATATAAAAAAGTGTCAGAGTTGAGATACAAAGTGGTTTGGTTTGGATTAAAAGAAAAACGACAGCGAAGGAGCACAATAAATGTAGCAAATATTGAAATGTGTTTTGATGTTGTTTGGATTTTCTCCAATAAACGCGCCAACATTAAATTCATTTTCCTCCTATTCTGACCATTTGCTTCATCCGTTGGCTCCTGATGTGCCACATAGCTTCTTCTCATAATAATACAAATGATGCATTTGAAATGCGTAGTAGCCCTCCCTCGTGCACGGCCAGAAGCAAATTTTGAAGCAACCAAGTGTAATTTCCTCTTGCCATTAACACTAAAAAAAGAAATGAAGCTCTGTGACACTACTTGTAATAATCCTAACTCATAAATAAGCTAATTAAGGATAATTGTATTTTTTATTTGTGGCACTGGAGGTTTAACTTAGTTAATAGATTAGTAAAGGATGAAAATACAAAAAAATTTAAACCTTTAAATCATTGACATCTACTAACAAGATATATAGGAGGATTTATGAATGCAAGGAAATAAAATTTCTTATCAACACTTCTACCCCATTAAATATGCAACCAAATAGTATAAAAAATGATATGTGAAAGGCAACAAGTCATTATCCCTCATTATCATATTGAAAACCATGTTTTATTAGCTAAGTTGGGATTTTCAGGACTTTGCCAAAGACTTAGAGGGGTTTAGCTGAGGCCATGTTGGCCTATGGAACCTCTAAAAGCATAAATACACATCTACGATGTGGCTTGAGTGCTCTCTGCCACAACTTGACTTGATCCTGAAACCCTGGAACGAGAAATTTAAACTTGTGCCACAACCTAAAGGCTTCACGATGCAACTAAGCTCAAGTTTAGGACCAAAATTTCATAAAGTCCTGATCCTCACTATAGCTCAAGATGTTCACGCTGTAGCGAAGTTCCCCTTAGGCCTCGCTATCCAAAAAATCCCAAGTCTCGCAGTGGTGAGCCTACCTAGCGCCATACTAAAACACTTCTCGCTTAAAATTCTTGATTTATCCCTTAGCAAAACCCATTGCACCATGGCGCACTTTGGTTCTATAACTCCCTAGATGAGTTTTGGCTGTGACTCAAGTGGTTTCGGTCGCAACTTAACTCCCTACTGTCACCTCAAATCAAGATACACAAACTAACTCATCTATAACCATCCAAACTTCATCTTAGAACCTTTTTACTACTAAAATGAAGGGCTTTTAAGGTATATACGCTCCCAAAATCTTCAACCAATGAACTTACGTAATCCAATGATCTTAAGACTCATTATACCAACCTAAACTGACCCATATCAACACCACATCCATGATGACAACAAAAAGACCTATGTAACCTCAAGAGACAACCCCAAATGTACAATTTCCTATCAAATGCCCCTAGACCACTTTAAGTAAGTTGCAATGGACTAATCAAACATGTTCTCACCCTCAACCTTCTAAAGAAACCTTAAATGCAAATTATGGCTATAACGCATCTCCAAAAATCACATGGAACATATATGACAGCAAAATGTATATAACAGAACTAGGACTAGCCATAAAAGCAAAGTAATAGTCATGTTCATTAGATTGATGAGGCAAATTCCATACATGCATATTAGTTAGGGACTCAATTATATGTAAATACATTAGAATCAATGTAAGTCAGAACCTAGTCTTCTAAGGGTTAAACCCTTAGTTTCAAACATCAAAATACCTACACTAAGCAAAAACAAATGCATCATGATGCTACACAAGTTAAATTACAAAAAAGAATAACATTTAGGCTAAAACTAAAAAGCATCAAAGTGCAAGAATTCCGCATAAGGTCTAAATCTAGGTGGTGACCATCCACATTCTTCTCCTTTTCTTTAGTCGAGGAACTTTAACATGAAATTGTTAGCTGATGAAATAGGGTGAAATATGAGTCTCAATAACCAAAGGAAAATTATATACATATATGCAAATTAATCAACATAAGTGCATTTCTTACCAATAAATACTAGAATCATCAATTTAATTAGTAAATGAATTAGTTATACTACCAATGACTACTATCCCATATTAGTAATTACATACAACATATAAATGGCAAAAAATAGAGGAAAAGGCCTGTCCACGGCACCACCTCCCCATTGAGTATGCTCACGACTTGGTGCATTCCATTGAGTCTGATCACAACTCAATGCACGATTACGACACAATGCACAGATGACAGTATGATCACAACTCCACTAAGAATACAATCACGGTCCTAAATAATCAAGTAGCCAACCAATTATTTAGCATAGAAAACATATATGTATAACAAATATAAGATTAAAAAGAATATATACATGGAATTAAAAACTTCGGATTACCTCACTTAGTTTTGCCAATTTTCTCAGAAGCCAAGAACAAATACCAATACTCTAAAGGTCCTAAATTAATTGAAATGTAACTCTTAGTCATTATTCACAATAGAAATATTATGCCCATTCATTCTAATCATTATAATCTATTGAGAAAACATTTACTCAGTCTCTAATGAGCTCCAAAATTCAGATTTAAGCCTTATAACCTAAAAATTATAATGGTTCACTCCAAGTTCCTTGCATTTTAGCACAATGAAAGAACACATATAAAAGTCAATCATTAAGGAAAAATTTCAACATGATAACACATCAGAATGGAGGGAATTACTTACCCAATAGACCCTCTAATCTTAAGCTTTGAAAATCATGTAAGAAACTATTAAAACATCTAATTTTATATTTGGAAATGAGGTGAAAATCTACCAAACAAGAAACTAATTAGACCAAAATGAAGAGAAAGGTAGGAGGATCAAATTGTTGTATAATTTACCTTGGCTAAATTTCCCTTTAAATGTACAAATTAGAGCTAAAATGTGAAGAAACCTTAGCCTTCTTTTAAATGTGTAAATTTTGTGTTCCTCTTTGGCTGCCCAACATTCTAGCTGAACAAAGAATAGGGGTTCAGCTCATTTTAGAGCTTTAGAGGAGATGGGCTGACCTAATGGGCTTCTTATCTAAGTGGCTAATGTTGTAAATGTTGGGCCAAGGTCAAGTGGGTTTAATTAAGTATGGTTTCCATAAAAAGAAAAAAAAAACTAAAATTAGGTCTCCACCAATTATCTTTAGCATAATTAAATTAATCATGGAATCTAAATTAAAATTTTAATCCAATTAAATTCAAATCCACAATAATATTTTACTTTCACCAAAATTGCCAAACAATTATTATTTACCCCAAAATACTCAAAATAATCATCTTCCTTAAAATTTTTATTTTCATAATTTTCTTAGCTTTCTCATAATAATTCCTTACTTCTCTATAATTACTCTTAATTAATTTTAGAATGTTACACAACTCTACTATGGCAAACCACGAAGCTTTATTTTCTTTTATTTGTCACCATCACCATCTCCTCTATGAAGCTACATGGGAAAAAGGCAAAGAGAACTATGTGGTGCTACTTTGATATGGAATTATTGTTAGAAAGCAAAATGATTTAAGATATTATAACACATGCCCAAAGAACAAAGCTCACTGCCATTGTACTGGTTTATGTACTTCTACATTAAAGAGAAATGCAAAATTGAAACCTTATAAATAGTGAAGAACAACTAATTCATTATGCTCCTCTCATTCCATGCTCTTAAAAGAACAAAGATAGCAATAAAAGATGAAGAAATTATGATTACATCCTTCAACTCCAATAAACATAGATAAATAGAAACTTATTTACAAAAAACAAAATTAAATTAAAAAATATATAGCTAAGCTCTTGGAGATAGAATTCCCACTAATTTACGAAAAATAGAGACATCATTGTCTTATTGCCTAAATCTTTCTTCATCCAAGTTAGAAGACAACCAATCCAGAAATAACTTTCAATCTCTTAGAGATAGAATTCCCACTGGTTCTATGAAATTAGAGATTCCATAATTGCTGATAAAGTTACTAATCTACAAGAGCTTCAACTATCTGAAGAATCTATGTTTCTTTTAATGACCATATCTCTAACCAATATTTGAAAGTTACCCTATCACTCATTTTGGCAACCATGACCCCATTATCATCCTCTATGATTTCTTCATCATTCTATCCTCTTAAGAAAACTTATTTTCCCTTACATAAATGAATAGTTCACAAAAGTTAGGCTTATGCTGATGAACATAGAGTAATTTGCTCTATGGAACTCCTTGATTTCCTATATATACCACAAAAACAATGAACAAAAGAAATTAGAAAAGCGTGCTTAGATTTTTCTATGAGAAAAAAGGTAAGAGAAAAAAGGTAAGAGAAAAAAAGAGAAAGTACCAAAAGGGCTTTATTAATGAAAATTCAATAATTAGTTTGGTTATTTTTAGGCCAAAAATCAAGCCTATGATACATTTTTGGATAGGTTCATCAAATTCCTTAGCTTCAAATATTTCAACTAGCACCTATAATTAATACACAAAAACATAATAGAGAAAAAAATTGATTTCCAATAATGTCATAGCAGAGCATTACCACAAAGCTTCATTTTCTTTTGTCTTTTCACCATTCACTATTTCCTCTATGAAGCTTCATGGGAAAAAAGCAATGAGAACTCAAAAAAGGAAATTAGTAATGGCAGGTCTCTTCTAGCCCTAGGTTTGGCTCCAAAATTTCACTGCATTTGTAGTGTTAATGGCACAGGGAAATTACACTTATTTGGTTGCTTCAAAACTTGCTTCTAGCCATGTGTTAGGGAAGGTTACTATGCATATAAAACACAGTGTTTATGTTATTATGAGAAGATGCTACGTGGCATGCCATGAGCCGATGAATGAAGCAAATGGTCAGGATTTGAGTAAAATGACCATCATTTTGGCACGTCTACTAGAGAGAATGTGGACACATTTTGACGACATAGTTGACAACTTCAGTCCTCTAAACCCCCCATGTTACCTATTAACTTCAATGACAAATATTTGAAAAAAAAAAAGTTAAGGCACACCTAAGCCTTTGAGATGATTTTTTTAAAATTTTTTTAAACTATTTAAATTAATTTTGAATTTAGATTAAATTAGAGAAAATTTTATTATTTGTAAGAGGTTTAAAATTTTTCATCAATTTCTTATTATTATCTATATTGTGCATAAAACTAGCCCTACCTAAGAGAAATAACGTGATTTAAATGAATAATTGAGATATAGAATAGAATATTGATTTAATATAAGGATATGTTATTCAATTGAAAATCTCACAAATTTATTTATATAGTAATAAGAAATTATTTTTAAATTGGAAAAAAAATTAAATTGTAATTTTCTTTTAATTTTAATGTCATTGTATTATAGTTTTTTAAATTATGGGCAGGCCAAACCTATCACACTGACAAGTAAGGAAATCAAAGCTTCTAACTTTCAATAAAATATTTAAAAAAAAATTAAGGAAGTTGGGCACCTATGTCATTGACTTCTCAAGACCAAAAGTAGGATATGGATGAGTATTTTTTTAATAAAAATACTTTTTTTCATAGGAAAAGGCTCAAAAAAAAATAGTGATTTAAGGTTTAGGAAGAGAGAGAGAGAGAGAGAGAGAGGACATACATAGGACTCAACACTATGTTATTTTTTTTTTCTTTCTACTAAAAATTTGTTAAGAGAAATAAACCAATACAAGAAGTTTATGGACAAGTTACAATAGACCAATTTAACTAATTTCTTGTTTACAACTATCCAAATCTTTGGAAAGAATAAATAAAAGAGGGGATAGGGGAAAGGGGAAAGATTTCCACTGTGCTAGGCACATCTCCTTATCGAAATGCTTAAAAAGCTAGTTTATAGCTTATTTAATAGATATTGGTGTCCTAAAAAAGAACAAGAAGAAAACTTATTACAAGGTGAATGATATCTTCCACAATTTGTAGAGTTTTCCAATTTGGGCAAATAGATGTAGAATTAATAGCTGCTACTAATTCTTTACTATTAGATTCAATCTTAACTTGCTTCAAATTAAGATATAAAGCCATTTGTATATCTATTAAGATAGTTAGAGCTTTAGCCAAAAATAATGAAATAACAACTCAAGGAGCACAAGTTAATTCCACTACTTCATTAGTACTATATCTAATGATCACCCCAAGGCCAGCCTTTCTTCCAGTATCATGAAAGCAACTATTAACATTAATGTTAAAGGAACCCCCTATAAAAGGATGTTAACATCTAGTAGTCTTATTACTAATACCATTTGAAATGTCACCTATGACTAACCATTTGTTTGTTATGTAAAATTTATGAAGTGCCTAAATAGCATTATGCATGGTAACAATTAGGTTAAGAGGGAGATTTTAAAAAATCCACCCATTTTTATTCTTCCAAATATACCAACAGAGCATAATAGTTTCAACATTGTCCTAAATCCAAATTGAAAAACATTTTAAATAGCTTAACTTTTATTCTAAAAATACTATATTGATCAATCTTATGAGAAAGTGGGCATGAAAACTAAATCTATTTTATCCATTTGCATAACAAAAAGAGTTATTCCATAAACTCCACCTCAATTGGATAGCATGGACATAGGGGACACGTATTACATTTCCTTTTCAAGAGATTGGCTCTAATTGGTAATGAACTAGTACAAATCCTCTAAATAAAATGTTTTACCTCGGGTGGCACTTTCAATTACATATAACTTTCCACTGTTGAGGCTAAACTTAAAAGGATGAACTTACCATAGCCATAGTCTCCCTATGAGATAAAGCCAATGCAATATGATAACTCTTTTAATAGTTTAGCACCTATCTCTTAATTTAGTCCACATTAGTTTATCATCTTTAAACACCCTGGGATTCAATATCTTTTTAATTGCTTGTAACTTATCATCATTTAACCATCCATCAATAGTAGATAAGTCCTATTGTCTATTGCATGGCAATTTAGCCACCACTTAATCTTTTAACACCTCATAAGGAGCATATAAGGAGCATATAAGGAAAGTTTAAAATTCTACAAGCTAGGAATTCAAGGGTCTTCCCAAAATTTAATTTTCAATACATGAGTAATAAACCAATAGGTTTTTTTTTTGTAGAAAATCCCTGCCTTCTAATATACTTGACTAAGCCCATGAAGTTCTTGCTTTTTTTTTTGGTTAAAAACCTAGAATTTGAAAAACATATCCTTTTAAGAATTCTCACCCATCACCCATTAGGAGAAAAGGGAATATGCCAAGTTTGCTTTGCCCAAAGAGCAAGATTAAAATTTGAAAAAAAAAACCCCTTGAACCCCAATCCCCTTGCACTTTTTGCCAAAGATAATTTCCTCCATGCTTGCTAATGATTTTGCCTTCCTCTTCACTTTGGCTCCACTAAAACTTAGTTAATATATTGTCCAACTCTTGGCATATTCTTTTTGAAAATTTAAAGCAGGATTTAGGATATATAGGGATGGCATTTAAACTAAATTAAGAAGAATTTCTTTACTAGCTTGAAAGAGCAAGGCTTATTTCTAACCCTACATTTTGCTAAATACTTTATCTCGAACAAATGCTAGTGCCTTAAACTTTAATCTTCCCTAAAAAGACCAATAATCCTAAATACTTTCTTGCAGAATCTGCCACTATGATACCCAAAGCGTCATATATTTCATCCCTTAAAGAGTCAAGGTATGTTTCTGGGAAAAAAATATATGTAGGATTTATCAAAGTTGACCATTTGACTAGAAGCACGACAGTAGTCATATAAAATCTTTTTCATAGTATGACAATTCTATTTAAAAGCTCTTATAAAGAATAGGGAGTTATTCGTAAATAAACAATGAGTAAATACTAGACAATTTTTAGCCAATTGGATCCCTTTTAAACACCTACTAGCAATTTTGGAAGAAATCATTTTTTAAAGTACATCAACAAAAATGATAAGAGGAAAAAGGAAAGAAGGTCTCCCTACCTCAATTCCCTCTGAGGAATGATCTATGCTATTTTCCTTCCTGAGAGTAAGAGATTGAAATCTACTAAAGCTATACATTCCATTACTTTTTTACCTATGTCTTACAAAAACCCATTTTTAAAACAACCTAGTTTAAAAAATTCTATTCCACTTTATCATATACTTTGTTCATGTTTAATTTCACTACCAATTCAAGTTTTTATCCCTATCTCTTTGCTTTCAAATAGTGAAATGCCTCATTTACTATAAAAATGCTATCTTGAATGAATCTATTAGAAACAAAGTGATGGAGTACTATAGACCTCATATGACCACCTTCAAGGAGACAATACATGGCGTGACCATTAAGGAAAGCTTGGGCAAGTTGCTAAACATGTGAGACATGATTTAAGACATGTAGAGCAAATGTTAGAGCTAAACTAAAGTTTGAACATGGAGGCCAAGGAGCTGAATGAAATTTATCTATTAAAGTTTAAGAATTTAAGTCCAATGTATCTAAAGATCCATTACAAGGTGTTGGAGGCCCAATGACAAGAGTAAGGTCCAAAATAATGAAAGAAGCTCTTAATTGTTTGATCCATAAATTGTGAGACTTAGAGCTCATTTATGAGAATCTGATGGCTACCAAAAGAGCTCTAAGTGGCATGTTAATATGCTCCCAAATAGCCCATGATTCTGCTGAAGTTGAAGGCCTAAAAAAATTCTAATCATAAGATCTCACTTGAAGCCTTATGTGATGAGCATGTGATGATCAATTTCCAGACCATGTAAGAAGTTTTTATTTTAGTTGTTTGAATAAGGCCATGTGGTCAAAACTTATACTTGAAGAATAAGTTCATTTCTTTCCTTTTTCTTCTTTGTGGCACCATTCTTAACTTTCTAAATTCATGTAATAGATGGTACCACCTTTAAGAAATTATTTTTAGAAAGTTTTAGGTCTCTCATTGCCTATATAAAGGCCTCATATGTACTTAGAAAGAAGAGCAATAAGAGTTACATTTTTTTCTATATTGTGTGAGAGTTCTCTTGCATTCCTTATGTTTTTGGGAGAATACTTGACTTATCAAATAACTAGTCATCCTTTATAGCATATCAAGGCTAGGATTGTAACAGATGGGTTCTCTTAGGGTCTTAGCTCTTAACTTACATTTAATCTTTTATTTGTGTGTTTTTTGTTTATAGCCAGTCCCGAGTGTGGTGCAAATTGCTGGAGGTTCTTTAGGACACGTTCATCCTTATTGATTTCAAGTTTTTTAGTTCGTTCTTTTTTTCCTTGTTTGATTTGGTATCTTTGTATTCTTAGTGTTGCTATTCTATTTTATGTGTTTTGCCTATTAAAAAAAGAGATTAAAAATAAAAAAAGATAAAAAATCAAACAATTTCAGTGCTAAACATTTAAGGTTGTAGATTATTTAGCAAGCTTCCAATTTTTGGCTGAAGTAAGTCTTAGGTTGCTACTACTTTCCTATTTGCATTCAAGTGAGGAAGTATTCTAAAGTGAAGAACTTACACTACAAATCACAAGAAGTTTTCTAATTCTATGAACTTGGGTGGTAAGTTTCCAAACTTTCCTATTTCCCTACTTTTCTAAATTCCTTACTTTTCCTTTTCTATTACTTTCCTAATTTGATTCTTTCCTAATCCATCTTTCTTGAATTTCAAGTTTGTTAATTTCTTAATCTCTCCATCAATGTAACAACTTTCCTAAACTTACTTTTTTTTTCTATTCTTTCTTGTTTCCAAGTTTTTCTCACCTTTTTATTTTGTTTTCTTCCCTTCGTACTCGTCTTCCCTTCTTCTTTCCCTCTTAATTTACACACCCATTTTTCCTTTTGTGTTTGATTCTTTGGGAATTTGAATTTTGGGATTCTGGTTTCTTTTTTTTTTTTTGTGATTGACACTTTTACCAATTGCTTCTTTTAATTGGTTATGATTTGATTAAGAACACTATAGGAAGCAAGTTGAATGGTAAAAGACAAGAGAGTTTACATTAGAGAAAAAGCCATTTACTAGAGCAAAACACAAGTGAATTAACATCTTTGAATGTAAACATGTGTGGAAGAGTAGTGAGATCCTATTTGTTTTATTTGCATTAACCTTATTTTATAGGTACGTCTCAAACTAGTAAGCCTCACTTTGATCCAAAGGCTTTTATGTAAGCAATAGAAAGTAAGATGAAAAAGTTGTTCAATGATAAGATTGACGCCATTCAATCCCCATTAGGCTCTAGACAACTTAAGTGTAAGGCTTGAGTTGCTGAAAGAGAGAGTGGAGATTATGAATCTGGCTTTAAAGAGTCCATCGTTAGAAGAGGACAACAAGTTCATTCCCATAATGAGCTTAGGAACATCAAATTGAGAATTCTCTCTTTTCAAGAAAAAAATGACCCTGAACTTTATTTAGAATGAGAAAGAAAAATGGAACATGTATTTAAATGTCATTCTTATATTAAAGAGAAAAGATTAAACTTGCTGCTATTGAGTTTTCAAATTATGCTAGCATTTGGTGGGATCAATTACAAATTGATAAGAGGCAAAATGGTGAAAAGGCAATACAAAGATGGCAAGAGATGAAAATCATCATGCAAAAATGCTTTGTCCTTTGTCACTACTACAGGGACTTGTTCAAAAGGTTGCAGAGATTAAGGCAAGACTCTATGAGTGTTGAGAAGTACCACCAAGAGATGCAGATCCTTATTATTAGAGCAAACGTTGAGGAAGATATGAAAGCAACCATGATAAGATTCATTGATAGATTGCATCTCGAGATAATCAAAGTAGTTAAACTACAAAACTACCTTGACATGGATGAGTTGTTGCATAAAGCCATTTAAATGGAGAGTTAATAAAAGAAAGTAGTGACTAGTTTGAGTTCATAGAGGTAAATTTTGAACGATCCCAAAACTTCCTTCAAATCTAAAGGTGAAACCAAGCCAAATGAAAAGAACAAGTTGAAAATTGCTACCCCACCTTCTAAAGGTAAAAATGACTCTAAACCTTCTTCCTCTTTTATTCTATGTAAAAATAGATATTTTAAATGTTAGGGTTTTAGTCATATTGCTTTACAATGTCCAAATAAAAGAACTATGATTTTACTTGAAAATGGTGATGTTGTTGGTAAAGATGATAGTGATGATGAAGATTATGATGATATGCCCTTTTTTGGTGAAAGCGTTCGACGAAGAACTTGATGCTAAAATTGGTGAAGCCCTAGTGGCTGGGTATACTCTTAATATCCAACCGAAAAAAGACCTTGAAGAAAAGCAACGCAAGCACATCTTCCAAACTAAATGTCTTATCAATGGTAAAATATATAGCATAACTATTGATGGTAGCAACTATACCGATGTTGCTAGTACTTTGCTTATGGAAAAATTGAATTTGCTGACTTTGAAATATCCTAGGCCTTATGTCACACCCTACTCCCCGAGAGAAGGGGTAACTTACACGGGGAACCCATACAGGATTCTTAGCTATGGCTTAATTGATTACTTTAACCTTATCTCATCTGGTATAGATATATATGTAACTTCTTTCCTTGTACTCTAGCTTTTTATAGAAATTTTGGCAGAGTGTCCCCTGTAAATAGGATATCCCAAATTTCTACAAACAGCCAGAATTCTACAGAAATAACAATAGAGAGCTCCGCTCTCATCAACCAATCATTCAATACATCGAAGAACCAAAATGGGGAAGGAGGAAAACAAAACCTATAACTATTGGTCCTACTTATGAAATACTTTACAATACATTTTCCTTATCAATTACTACAGACAACAGCACCACAAAAAAAAAATAACGAAGCCCCCAGCTCCAAAAAGAAGGCTCACCACCACTACGCCTCAAAATCTACAATGAGGGAAGCGGATCAGATCCTGTGACGCTATCTGAAAAAAATTTAATATTAACAGAGTGAGACAACTCAGTGAGCAAATAACAGAATTTCTTATTTTAAATCAAATGTTGTAACTTAAAAGTTGAAATACATGCAATGATCGTCAGATCTTACTAGATAACAGATCCTCAACCTATGGCATGCAAGACTACCTATCAAGGCCTTAAGTCTCGGTACGATGACTTAAGGAAGGTTTTTCGCAAAATCAAGTAAGGTAGTGGCTACACCTCGTTGGCAGCTCCTTTTCCCCTATTTCACTGGGGAGGCTACGCCTAACGGGCAGTTCCTTCTCCACCCTTCGTACCTACACGTCATAACTTATATTTTCTGGGGGAGGCTACACCCTGTTGGCAGCTCCTTACCCATTCCTTTCGGGCGGCTACTCCTAACGGGTAGCTCCTTCTCCACCCAAAATCCTTCAAAACACATGGCCAAGCTACTTCAAGGACTATTGCATGCACTTAAAGATAAGACACACACGAAAATCCATAATTCTAAGTCATACACGCATATGTATATATATCTGTATATGTATATATGGGTATATCATTAGCCAAACTTTATTATAGTTGTTGTTATTACTATTTTATGTAAAGAATTTAAATTATAAGGGACAAAATTAGCTCAAGCAACAATTAACTAAATAAAAAAAAAAGTATGAATGCATAAATTTCATAATTATAATTAAGTAACCAAGTAAGACCCCTTGATGAGAAAATAATTAAAATGTCTTCTCCCAACCATTCCTCCCTTGAAACAATTCATTTTTAAAAAAAGAGCAATGCATAAGTATATCTATATATATATATATATATATTTTCCCACATGGAATGATTTGGATCATGGTACTGATGTCACAGTTAATGGTAGTAATAAGCACTTCGAAAATCTGTTATTCACTCACTGACGATGCCCCAACTAGCACGCTGTTTGTTCCTCCTTGAAAGGTTAGCTTCCTCCACCGCCAATGCTCATAGAACTTCCTGATAACACCCAACTCACCAAATCACCACATAGGTTCACAATGATCACACTTACACTTATATAATTCTATACTAGTTATCAACAGCCTTTTTATTTGCAGAACCATACTCATGACGCAGTAACCTTTAACCTAATCCATCCATATTAATCCTATTCCATCCCCTTTTTTTTTTAAGTTCATGTATTATTCTAAAGGAGCAACAAATCAAAGATTAATGCATACCCTATACAGAACAGAAATCCAAAAAAAATAAAATCCCCTTTTTTTTGCTCTTCCATCGGCCAACCAAGAAAAAGGAGAGATCTCACCATTTTCCTTATTCCTTGAGCTGGGATGGACCAGAACGGAGGGGGGTGGTCGGAATCCATGGGATTAAGGAAGAACACCACAACAAAAATGGAGGAGACGTGTGAAAGGTGGAAGACGCTCACCTAGACCGACGGCACCACAGGCTCCCCTCCTTGCGTCGCTGCGTTCGAACCAGCAGGGGGAAAACTTAGGATGAGCTACGCGACGCGGCGCTGGTCCTGCGATGGAGAAGAGACAACGACACCCAGGGGAGATAAGCTCTGTATGCGCAGTGGAAGAAAGAGGAACAGTAAGCAGAAAGGGGAAAGTGGCACGGGAAAATGAAGACCCTGGGGAGAGAAAAGTGATATATTAAAATAATAACCCCCCTGTTGCTTTTCCGGTCATTACACCTTACAAGTTGTAGTGGCTGAATGATCGTGGTGAAGTTAAAGTTACCAGGCAAGTTATGGTTGCATTTTCTATTGGAAAATATCATGATGAAATTCTATGTGATGTAGCACCTATGTATGCTAGACATCTTTTGCTTGGTAGGCTTTGAAAATTTGATAGAAAAGTTAGGCATGATAGCTATAAGAATTGTTATTCTTTTTCTTTCAATAGTAAAAATGTTGTACTTAAACCTCTTAGGCCCATTCAAGTTTATAAGGATCAAGTGAGAATAGAAAAAGAATGCAAAATGAGAGAAAAAGAAAATAAAGAGAGAGATGGTGTGTTAGAGAGAGAAAAGAAAGAAAATGGTAAGTTGAGTGAAAAGAGAGTGCAAAAGAGAGAAAATAAAGTGAGTGAAAAGGAAAAGCATGAGAGTAAAAAAATGATGAGAAAAGAGTTATTTTGTTTACTGGAAAAGGAAAGACCAAGAGAGCTTTGTTGAGTGAGGAATCTTATGTACTTCTGTATAAAGATGTTTATCTAACCATTAATGATCTTGATTAATCTTTTCCTCCTAGTGTTATGTCTTTGTTGGAAGAATTTGGTGATTTGTTTTTGAAAGAAATTCACAATGGCTTGCCCCCATTAAGAAGCATTGGGCATTGCATTGACTTCCTACCCGGAGCTTCTATCCTAAATAGACCAACATATAGAGCCAATTCAGAAGAAATAAGAGAGATTCAATGACAAGTTGAAGAATTAATAAGAAAAGGCTTTGTAAGAGAAATTTTGAGTTCATATGCTGTATCGGTTATTCTTGTGCTTAAGAAAAATGGCAAGTGGAGAATATGCATTAATTGTAGAGCTATCAACAAAATAATGGTGAAATATCGTTACCTATTCCTTGTTTAGATGATATGCTTGATAAATTGTATGGTGCTTCTATCTTTTTTAAAATTGATATTAGAAATAGGTACCATCAATTTTGCATGAAAGAGGGTGATGAATGAAAAATTACTTTTAAAACTAAATTTGGATTGTATGAATGGTTATTTATGCCATTTGGTTTGACTAATGTACCTAGCACTTTTATAAGCTTAATGAACCATGTGTTTCATCCTTTTATTGGAAAATTTGTAATTGTTTATTTTGATGATATTCTTGTTTATTCTAGGAGTTAAAATGATCATGTAAAGCATTTGCATAATGTGTTTGTTACTTTGAAAGAAAATAGACTTTATGCAAATTTAGAAAAGTGTTCCTTTTGCATGAATACTATTGTGTTTCTTAGTTTTGTTGTAGGTGCTAAAGGAATTCAAGTTGATGAAGAGAAAGTCAAGGCTATTAGAGAATGGCCTACACCTAAGAATGCAAATGAGGTGAGGAGCTTCCCTAGCTTAACAAGCTTCTATAGAAGGTTTGTGAAAGACTTCTCTACCATTGTTGCACTTTTAAATGAATTAGTGAAGAAGAATGTAACCTTTAAATGGGGTGAAGCACAAGAGATTGCCTTTAATGCTTTGAAAGAAAAACTAACCAATGCTTCTTTTCTTACTCTCCCTGATTTTTCTAAAGTTTTTAAAGTTGATTATGATACTTCTAGTATAGGCATTAAGGTTGTTTTAATGCAAGATTCTAAACCCATTGCTTATTTTTGTGAAAAATTGAGTGGTGCTACTTTAAATTATTCCACTTATGATAAAGAGTTGTATGCTTTGAAAAGGATTTTAGAAACTTGGCAACATTATTTGTGACCAAAAGAATTTATCATTCATTTTGATCATGAAAATTTGAAGTTTTTAAAGTCTTAAGGTAAATTAAACAAAAGACATATTAAGTGGCTAGAATTTATTAGAACTTTTCTTATGTGATTAAACATAAACAAGGAAAAAAAATATTATGGCTGATATACTTTCTAGGAGATATTCTCTTCTTACTTTTTTGCATGCTAGGTTATTTGGTTTTGAGATGTTGAAAAGCATGTATGAATCTGATTGTGATTTTGCTAAAATATGGAAATCTTGTAAAAAGCATGGCATTGGTGGTTTTTATAAATTTGATGGGTTTCCTTTTAGGAAAGATAAACTTTGCATTCCATCATGTTCTATGCATGAGTTGCTTGTAAAGGAAACTCATGGTAGAGGTTTGATGGACCACTTTAGTGTTGATAAGACTTTAGCTCCTTTGTATGAACATTTTTATTGGCTAAACATGAGAAAAGATATTGTTGCTATTTGTGCTAGATGCATTGCATGTAGAGATGAAAAGTCTAAAGTTCAATCTTATGGTTTATATTCCTTCTTACCCGTTTCCTCCCATCCTCGAATTGATATCTCTATGAATTTTGTATTGGGATTGCCTAGATCTCCTAGTGGAAAAGATAGCATCTTTGTTGTAGTTGATAGATTTAGTAAAATGGCTCACTTCATGCTTGCTCTAAATTTAATAATGTTATTCATAGTTGACTTGTTCTTTAAAGAGGTTATAAGATTGCATGGCTTGCTAAGAACAGTTGTAAGTGATAAGAATGTTAAATTTCTTAGTGGCTTTGGGAGAACTATGTGAAATAAACTTGGCACTAAGTTTTTGTTTTCTATTATTGTACATCTTCAAACTGATGAGCAAACTGAAGTGGTGAATAGAACGCTCACTACCTTGTTACATGTAATCATACAAAAGAACTTGAAAAATTGGAAAAAAGTGTTTGCCTCACATTGAGTTTGCTTATAATAAGATTGTACATTCTTTTACTTAATTTTCTCCTTTTGAAATTGTACATAACTTTAATCGTTTGACTTCTTTAAATATTCTTCCTTTACCTTCTAATGAGTATGCTAATCTTGATGGCAAGAAAAAGGCTAAGTTTGTATGGCAATTACATGCTAAAGTAAAAGCCAACATTGAGAGAAGAAATGAACAATATTCAAAGCAAGCTAACAAAGGCTGGAGAAGTGTTGTATTTAAGCCCAATGATTGGCTTTGGGTGCACTTGAGAAAGGAAAGATTTCTAGAATAAAGGAAATCTAAATTGCAACCATGAGGAGATGGTCTTTTCCAAGTTTTAAAAAGGATTAATGACAATACTTATAAAATTGATTTGTCTAGCTCCTATGGTAATGTTAGTGCTACAGTTAATGTGATTGATTTATCTCTCTTTGATACTGCAGATTCAAGGACGAATCCTTTCGAGGAAGGAGGGAATGATGGAGTACTATAAAGCTCCTATGACCACTTTCAAAGAGATAATACATGGTGTAACCATCAAAGAAAGTTTGGGCAAGCTACTAAATATGTGAGATATGATTTAGGACATATAGAGCATGATGTTAGAGCTGAAATAAAGTTTAAACATGGAAGCCAAAGGGTTGAATGAAATTTATCTATTAAAGTTTAAGAATTCAAGTCCAATATGCCTAAAGATTCATTACAAGGTGTTGAAGTCCTAATGATAATAGTAAAGTCTAAAGCAATGAAAGAAGCTTTTAATTGTTTGATCTATGAATTGCAAGATTTAGAGCTTACTTATGAGAATTT
>JAIUCV010002454.1:0-46696 GCA_026724425.1 Erythrophleum ivorense
AGCTTGCCAGTTATATAACATTTTATTTGCTAATCTATTAGTTCTTAATCCTCTGGATAACCAGAATTTTACTTGAGTATTATCTGTTCGGATTATAAAATGACTATTAACAATAAGTAATTCAAACTTTTCTATAGCTTTTACTATGGTTAAAAATTCAACATATATGGCTGATAAGTTGAAATACTACACTTAATCTCTACTATAGAGTTTAGCCAGTCATACCTTTAATTTGCAAATAATCTTCTTTATTGATGAATTTTGTATAGTACAAGGAGGGTGCTCGAAATTCTTAGAGAATTCAGAGTAAGAGAAATATTTAGAGAAAAGGTTATTGAATCGTGTGTCTACAAGTGAGACTTACAATGCTTTATATAGATGAGGGGGCGAGCGAGAGGTATTCTTCTGTCGCACTACAATAATTAAACTTTAATAAAGAGACTTTAATAAAGGAGATTCCCTGGTTGCTTTTGTCATTTCTTCTTTATCTTTGTCTATGGCTTTGGGTCGCTTCTTCGTTTTCTTTCTTTGTCTTCTTCTGGTGTCCTTTCTTGCTTTTCCTTCTTTCTTTGACTTTATGGCTTCCTCTTTTTGCTTTTAGTCGCATCATTACTTTGGTGCTACTTCAGAGTTTGAGGATGCTATATTTATATTTATATATATATATTTATAAATATATATATATATATATATATATTTTTTTTTTATGTATATAAATATAAATATATATTTATAAAAATATACAGAATTCAAGAAAATAGAATTTTAATAAATATAGAACATCAAGTAGTCATTCTAGAAAAAGTAAAACTAATTTAATGAAGTTGTATTACATATTAGTAAGATTTAACTACCAACAGTATCAATCACGCAAATACCATGCTATGATTGATACAGGAGCAAATATCACAATAGCAAAACACAATATATTATCCCCTAAATTATGGAAAAAGGACAGACCCATTAGAATGAGTAGTGCTGGAAAAGAAATACATATTATTGAATTATTCGCTAAAGAAATTCCAATACAAATAGGAGAATATGAATTAAAAATTCCAATCTTACATCAATATAATGAAACCACTCCTGACATAATTCTAGGAATGGATTTCTTAGGATAGTATATGCCTCTATATTTCACCGAAAAAGTCCTAATACTAACAACTCCCTGTAAACACCAAGTTTAGGCAATTAAAATACAGAATCCATATAATAGAACCGATACAAATTTCAAATCTAAACAAATAGGAGATGAAATCCAATTTGTCCCTAATAAAAGAGCCATTGATAATATCAAAGTCAAAAAAGTACTAAGAAATATTGAAAAACGAAAAACCATTGAAGAAAGAATACTTGAAAATTATAGTGAAAATCCTTTAATCCATTGGGAAAAATCAAAACCATATGCCAAAATAGAATTACTTGATTATAGCCAGGAAATCTGTAGTAAGCCATATCCATGGACACCTAAAGATAAAAAGGAAATCATATTCCTGGTATTCCAGTTCAGTTTCCCTATTAATACTAGTTTCTTCATCTCTTCTTTGATACCTTGGGTCAGATAGATTAGGTGGATTAAAAGGTTGTTCTTCAATTTTGGTGGTTTGTATATTTACTTCGTAGGTGTCTTGTAGGTGTAAATAGCCTAATTCTTTCTTTAGGGATTCTAAATTGACTTCTTCCTAGCTCATTCTTCTTTCAATCTCTTCATGTTTTAATTCATCTACTATTTTTATCATGTTTATTTGTTTTATTTATGGCTTTTCTATTTTCGGTAGATAAGGTAGGAATTCTATTGCATCATAATCTATTCGATCTATTCTTTGCATAAATTCTAGTCTTTCTTTGTTTAGCTTTTGACATTCCTCAGATGATATATATTCTGAACTAGGTACTTCCTAATTTATTCTTTTTTGTATTTCTTCATATATGGTCCATAAATTATTATTCATAATTTTTTGTCCATGTTTTAATTCTTTAACTATGATTCTAGTTTCCTGTATTTGTTCGTTCATAGGTTTATGTTTTAGCTGAGGTTTAGTTATCTCTTCATTCTTTTCTTGATTATATATTCTTATCATATTGATTTCTGGTTGTTCTTTAATTGGGTTTATACTATTTCTTATTCCTAGTACTTGACTTATCTTGTCAATCTTTTGATTAGTTAAATGTATTTCATTTCCTATATTCTGGATTTCAAGTTTTATATTTCGTATTTCTTCTAATATGTCTTGTAATTCTAGGGTTTCTAATCTTAATTCTTGGATTTCTGTTCCTACTCCTTTTACTTCTTCTTTTATCTCATATATTTTTTGTTCTAAGGGTTTAGCTAACTCCGTTAATCTATAATTTCTTTTGTGTTCTACTTCCTTTTCTAGTATATCTCTTACTTCTTCGGGTAGATGTCTTAAAGTATAACTATAAGATATATTCAGGTCAACTAAATATCCTAATTGTTTTAATAAAAACATATTAGTCCAGTTTATTAAGTTCCATGTATTGTCACCTTCACCACCTAACATGAAAGGTGCAGTGACTAGTGTTTCATTTAGGATAGGAATAAAACTACTAAGTGGTAAGCTATTTTGATCCATTTCATAAATTCGAGGTTCAATTCGCGTTAATAAAGCCATTATCAGGATATCATATGAAAGCAGTTAGTGCAAATCAGTAGTGATAGCAAATAAAAGGGATAACAGATATGCAAATATTGGAAACAGGATACTATGACTTAAGCTAAAATACAGAGATTAAGTTTCATATTTTTTTCTTATCATACCATCCATGATACTCTGATACCATACTCTTGGGACAGCCTGAAATGAGCGAAATCAGCTATCTATTCAATGGGTAATTTAGAATTAGGAATAGGGATTGACCGAAACTAAATTGGGTCATGGAAAGTACACTCTGTCCTCTTTCATACAGAGTAATGCTACAAGGCACACAACGCCGTTCATGGAGCACACAAGACCCGCAAGGTAGCTGAATTAGATATCTTTTGAATAGTAAATTAGAAATGGGAATGGTTATGCCTCCGGTAGGAAATGATGGAAGGTTGTGCTGAACTAAGCTGAAGGAGGAAGGTACTGTAGCTACCTTGCAGGTCTTGTGTGCCCCATGAACGGCCTTGTGTGCCTTGTAGCATTACTCTGCATGAAAGAGGACAGAGTGTACTTTCCATGACCTGGTTTAGTTTCGGTCAATCCCTATTCCTAATTCTAAATTACCCATTGAATAGATAGCTGATTTCACTCATTTCAGGCTGTCCCAAGAGTATGGTATCAGAGCGAAGCAGAAATAAGGAGAAAAAAAATCTAGAAGGGTTATTAATTATAAAAAATTAAATAAATTAGCTATTAAGAACCGATATCCAATCCCCAAGATTAAACTTTTATTTAACTTGATAAGAGGAAAACAAATCTTCAGTAAACTTGACTGTAAATCAGGATTCTTCCAAATAAGACTAGAAGAACCAAGTAAGAAATACACTGCCTTTTTAACCCCCTAAGGATTATATGAATGGAATGTATTACCAGTTTCATATTTCTTTCTTATCATACCATCCATGATGCTCTGATACCATACTCTTGGGACAGCCTGAAATGAGCGAAATCAGCTATCTATTCAATGGGTAATTTAGAATTAGGAATAGGGATTGATCGAAACTAAACCGGGTCATGAAAAGTATACTCTGTCCTCTTTCATATAGAGCAATGCTACAAGGCACACAAGGCCATTCATGGGTCACACAAGACCCGCAAGGAGAGGCTGTAACACCCCATAATTAATTAAGGTGCTAATCATAGATTAGAATTAATTAAGAGTAATTAATATGGGCTCATTAGGCAAGTTAAGTGAGTGGAGACTTTAGAGAGATAAATTATTAATATGGGTTTGAGATTTAATTGGGATAGAAATTCTATCTAGGCCTAAATTAATAGATCATGAGAAGAGGTTAATGGAGGCCCAATGGATTATGTGCAAACTTAACATAATTTAGTGTGATGGAGGTCCAAGATTTACCTTGTATAGACTCTTCTAAGTGGCCCAATAATCCTTGTGCAGATCCACATTCTTGAGTTTCTCAAACTTGGCCCAAACTCAATTAAATTTCAGCAACCCAAATGCATAAAAACTGGCCCAGTAAATTCTGCAGCCCAACACCTCTAAACTGGCCCAACAAACTTAAAAATCTGAAGCCCAAGTGGAGATGGATCTTGGAGCAGCCCATGACCCATACTTGACCCATACTTGACCCAACTTAAACCCTAATACCCCACCCACTTTCTCACTTGCTGAAACATAAGATTCAAGAGGCAAAATCGGAGGTGGAGAAGGAGGCTAGGGTTTGGAACCAAAATTCTGCATTTTCTCATACTTAGAGCAAGATTCAGCCAAGGTAATAGTTATACAACTTAATCCCCTCATCTTTCTCCTTAATTTGGTCCGATTAGTTTCTCATTTGGAGTATTTTCATCCTACCCAAAATCTGAAATGTAAGTGTTTGGGGATTTTCTTGATGAAATTCGTAGGTTGGGATTAGGACTGACTTTGGGTGAGTTTAGACCCTCTATTTTGATGCTTTAATGGTTAATTTGAGACCCCCATAGCTAATTTATAAAATGGGTATTAATCATGTACGAATTTGCTTAGAATTTTGGGTGGAATATTGAATTTTCTGGTGGAGGAAACTTAAATCCGAAATTGGGACTTGTTGTGGCTGGGTAAATGATTTTTGGGTAGTCATTGGTATTTTAAATTCCTTGGGTACTGATTATGATTATTAATGATGAATTAGAGTAGTAATTATGTGATGTTATGGTTATAGGAGGAATTCTGTACAATTGGTGATTGTTACAAGTGTCTACAAGTGAGGTAACCGGGTTTATATCAATTCCATGTATATATTTGATTTAGTTTCATATGATGCTGTATATGATTGATTGAAAATGTTGAATGAATTGATTGGCTATCTGTTATATTGTATTGGACCTTGTGAGTCCATGGTGGAGCTGTGGTGCGGCTGCCACCCGTGCATGTGCTATGATCAAGCACCGGGTTATGATCAAACCCCAGATGCACTGAGCCCCGGTTGTGCTCAATGAGGAGTAGGTGCCGTGGACGGGCCTCTCCGGTGTTAATGGCCTTTAACATATGATAATATGATTGCTAGTATGGGATAGTAATCATGATAGCCTAATTGTTTCATTTGCTGTTATAATGGATATGATTCTGATGTTGATTTTGATTTATGCATATATGGTAATTAAACTGGATATATAATGGAATTGCCTTGGTTATTGAGATTTATATCTCACCCCGTTTTGTGGGATTAACATTTCAGGTGAAAGTTCCTCGGGTAAGGATAAGGGTAAGCAAGTGTATGAACATCCATGAGCTGAGGCCGGGTGTGGGGAGCTACACTTGGTCTGAGTGGAATAGGATAGATGCAATTTTTGTAATTAGTTTACCTAGCATCATCATGTAATCATATTGCCAAGTGTAGGCGTTTATATTTTGCTTGATTGAAATGTAACCGTTAAGGATTTAGAGCACATCATAGTGGGATATCAATGTATGAACTTATAGCAATATATATATGTATGTAATTCTGCTGAAATTGTGATATGGATCACCTTATGGGAATTGTAGACATATGATGTCTTAGAGGTAAGCTAATATTGAATGGAATATTTATAAAATTTGCATGGGATGTAAATTGCTGATAATGTATGTGATCTTGCTGCCATTTATTTATGAATTTGTTGGTATGAGTTAGTGGAACAAGTAGAAAGTGACATTTGAGTTTCACAATGGTAATGGATGGATTGATGGGTAAATAGGGTAGAATAACACCATTAGGATCACTTGAAACAAGGGTAGGTGGACCTAGAGTGTTGCTAAGGTGAGAATTGGAGTGTAGAGGGTGAAATTCGGGTAATATGGTCACAGAAGGAAATCCCGCCGCGGCCAAGAAGGCTTCGCCGCGGCCAAAGGGGAGACAGAGCCTAAAGGTGCTGCGGCTCAACAAATCTAGCCGCGGCGCGAAGCGAAAAATTCACCCAGGGGGGGTAACAGAACCAAAACCCGCCGCGGCGCGAGTCGAAAAATTAAAATTTGTGTTGGACAGAGGCAAAACTCGCCGCGGCGCGAATATATTACGCCGAGGCTAGAATTCTGGGAGTCGAGTAGAAGTTCCAGGAAACATTCCCGCCGCAGCGCCATATAGGTTGGCCGCGGCGAAGGTGCAACTCGCCGCGGCTATCGCCGCGGCGAGATTTGTGAAATTTGGGGAATGATTTAAGAGTACAAGCCGGGAGGTTATTGAGTGTTGAAACTAATGGATGATCGAATCATGAGTCTCTCATGGTAGTAAGATTTCTTTTATGCACATTTTATTTTGTTAAGGTGGCATGGTGATGACCCTAACATCAAGGTTCAAATTTCCTCACATTTTCGTAATGCGGTAACATATAATGACCTAAAACCTTGATCATTAATTTATAAACCTTGTATTTAGCTATAATTACAGTGGTTAATAGAAGATAGGGTTGTCACAGAGGCATTCCTCTGTCACATTACAATAATTGAACTTTAATAAAGAAGCTTTAATAAAGTAGATTCCTGGTGATAGACAACAGCTGCTTTTGTCAATTCTTCTTTTCTTTATGTCAGTTGTCGATTGCTTTGGTCGGTTCTATCTTTTTCCTTTCTTGTCTTTTTGCTGAGTCATTTTGCCTTTTTTCTTTATGTCACTTTCTTATCTCCTTCTTTTGACCTTGGCTTTCCTGTCTTTGGTTTTTTCTTCTTTTTCTTTTTGTCGCGTCAATACTTTGGCGCTACTTCAGAGTTCGAGGATGTTGATACTGGTTAGAGGATTACTTTGAACTTTGGGGGTGCGATCTTTGTTTTTGCAATAGTGGCATACATGAGAAGGATATTCTGACAGTTGTAGGCATATTCTTTTCTTAGTGTCAGGAGGATTATCCATTTGATTAGTTTTTATATCTTCATAAAATTCAGCAAATAGTCGTGGCTTTCGGAGTATTCTTCTTACTGAATAAATGCATGAATATTGGCCTTTAAAATATGTCCATTAGAGTTTATCACTAGATAGAGTTCTACTCATTTCTGAATAAATGGTTTCCATTTCTTGAGCTCTTATTTTTGAAATAAGGATATTGAATTCTTCGCGGTCAATTGAGGATTTTTTGGATTCCTCGAATTCGAAGGGTTTCTTTGTGGTTCCGAATTTAATGAGGTTAATGGGAGGATAGAACTTTTCGGAGGTTATTTCTGCAACTGTTGAATAACATCGCATATACATGGTGTATTGAGTAATAATGTTGTGGTAGTGTTTGGCGGCTTCTTGGACAGCTTTTGGGAGCAAGGATAATTCTGTGAACTCTTTAGAGGGATAAATACAGTGAATTAATCCGTAGCAAAATAAAGTGTAAACTAATTGAGGGTTAGTGCTAGGATTAATCATAGCTTTATTAATAGAATAATGAGAAATATACTTAAAGGTCGGAGAGGTTATTCGACACTGGTTAAGTTTTTGGATAATGGCTTGGAAATATTCGTATTGCTCATGAAGTCTTCTTTGGGCTTGTTGGGCTTGAGATAATGGACTGGAGGTTGATGAGGAGGCTATTTGTGGACTGGATTGGGCCTATTCTTGGGCTTGTTTAGTTTCTTGCTCTAAGATGGCAGCAAAAGATGGGGTTGATGGAATGTGAGTTGATGGACTTTGAGGGGTTGATGGAGGAGTTGGTGTGGGTGAAAGACCCATTACTTGTTTTTCTAATGTGATTATTCATTTTTCTAGTTCACCAATATGGGAACTAAAGTTACTCATAGCTTAAGTGAGATAATTGACAGTATTATTGATATTATTTGTCTGGTTAGTCGTCTGAGACGACAAAATACTGATATTTAATTCGAGAGCGTTTATTCGTGTAATAAGGTGAGGATAAGAGATTTCCTCTTCTTGTTGATTACTTGTCTCTTTACTTGGCTGAGATTGCTTCATCTCTGGATAAGAAATCAGCAATCAATAAAAAATCATTAGTATTAAGATACTTGTATAATATTTCTCGTCTCATTTTTCAATTTCTTTCCTTGTGATTTTTGGTTTCTTAATTGCGCATATTTTTTCTCTATAGTTATCTTTCTTTTTTATTCTTTTCTTGTTTTCTTTCATCCAGTGTTGCTTTCTTTCTATGTATTTTAAGTTGTATCTTCTTTGTTGATAATGAAATTCACAATATTTATTGGTAGGGAATAAAGATTTTAATGGACATCTCCAAACATATGAATTTTTTCTATTATTTGAAACTCGTGAACATCTATAATTGTTTCCAGATATTAAATCTTGGGTTTTGTATTCAGCATTTTTATATTGTTCAGTTAGGGCTTTTGGATTTTTTGTATGTTCTGTCTGTCGTATTATATTCTGTAATTTATTTAAATTTTGTAATTTTCTTGTAGTTGTACTTCTTTTCTTTTTTGGAATTTTTAGGAATGCTTTTTCTGGGAGATCTATTTCTTCTATCTCTAATTCTTCCCATATTTTTTGAAATTCGTTAAAATCTAATTGAGTAAATTTCTTGAATTCTTCTAATCCTTTTATAATATCTTCGCCTTCTTCAATTTCTAATTCTTTCCATAATTTATCAAATTCTTCCTGATTCCAGTCTTCTTCTATAGTTTTTTCTCTTGGTTAATTTCTTGCATCATGTTAATTTCATCTTCTTTAGATATATAATTATAGCTTTTGTTTTCGTCACTAGATGTAGAGTCTTCTGATTCTACAACTAATTTTTCTATTTTATATATTTCTATATCAAAATAGTCTAATTTCTCATTTATATAGGTACTTAACTTGATTGGTTCTAGATCGTATTCTGCAGCTATTTCTATAAAATTTTGTTCTCTTTTTTTTTTTCTAGGTTCCTTACAATTTGTTGCCATATGTCCTAATTTTTCGCAATTATAGCATTGACATTTTGCGGGGTATTTTTGATAATTAATTCTTCTTGGTCCTTTTTTATAATAATTTCCTGGTGTGAAAGGTTTTCTAAATTTTGATTTCTCTTGGAGTTTAGATTTTGGGTATCTTTTAAATCTATAATGTTTACAGGGTTTCTTCTGATATTTTCTTTTTGAATAACTTTGTTTTGGTGTACATCCCCATTTATGAGGTGTTTCATAACTACTACATTGAAGAGTTAATTTATTTGTTTTATAATATTTAAGAGTTCTCCATGCTTCTTTACATTTGTTAGATAAATATTCCCTAAGGAAATCTTCTCTTCTTCCTATGGTGTCTACATATGGCATTAAATCTATTCTATCATTAAATGCTCTTCTATATTCTGTTATAATTGTGCCTGACAATAATTTTGGTAATTTGTAATAAAACAAATCTAAGTAGAATCTTTTTTGCTCATAATTACTTAATCTAGCTTCATAATAATACTTTTAGTATTCACAAATGTATTGATTTAAGATTTTTGGTTCTAAAGTACAGATTTCGATTTGATGTAATTTATCTATAACTCTGTTTATTTTAGTTTTTTCATTAGCTCCTACTCTATAGCAGCCTGAAATGAGCGAAATCAGCTACCTATTCAATGGGTAACTTAGAATTAGGAATAAGGATTGACAGAAACTAAACCGGGTCATAAAAAGTTCACTCTGTCCTCTTTCATACAAAGTAATGCTACAAGGCACATAAGGCCATTCATGGGGCACACAAGACCCTTAAGGTAGCTACAGAACCTTCCTCCTTTAGCTTAGTTCAGCACAACCTTCCATCGTTTCCTACCGAGGCGTAACCATTCCCAGTTCTATTTTACTATTCAAAAGATATCTAATTCTCATTTCTTAGGACAATATATGCCTTTACATTTTACAGAGAAAATTCTAATATTAACAACACCATGTAAACACCAAGCTTGGGCAATTAGGATACAAAACCTGTATAATAGAACTGATACCAACTTCAAAAGAAAACAATTAGAAAATGAAGTACAATATATTCCCAATAGAAAAGCCATTGATAATGAAATCACTGAATCCTTAAGAACTATTGAAAAACAAAGGACTATTGAAGAAAGAATACTTGAAAATTATAGTGAAAACCCTTTAATTCACTGGGAAAAATCAAAGCCATATGCCAAGATAGAATTACTCGATTATAGTAAGCAAATCTACTGTAAACCCTATCGGTGGACGCCCAATGATAAGCAAGAATTTATTATGCATCTAGATGAGATGAAAAAATACAACTTAATTAGAGAAAGTAAATCAAATTATTGCTCATCGGCTATAATTGTCATGAGCGATGTAGAAATTAGAAGAAATAAATCTAGAATGGTTATAAATTACAAAAAACTAAATGAATTAGCTATTAGAAATCGGTATCCAATCCCAAAGATTAAACTCTTATTTAATTAAATCAAAGGAAAACAAATCTTTAGTAAGTTTGATTGTAAATCAGGATTCTTCCAAATTAAGCTAGAAGAACCAAGTAAAAAATATACTGCTTTTCTAACCTCTGAAGGATTATATGAATGGAATGTATTACCAATGGGATTTCATAATAGTCCAAGTATATTTCAGGAACATATAGAAAGACTTTTAGAACCTATTAGAGATTTTGCCATAATATACATAGATGATATTTTAATATTCTCAGAAAATAAGGAACAGCATGAAAATCATTTAGATCAATTTATGAAAATAGTTAAAGAAAAAGGGATTAATATTTCACCTAAGAAAGTAGAATTAAGAAAAGAAAGAATAATCTTTTTAGAATATTATATTAGCTCAAATGGAATAGAATTACAGGAGCATATTAGTCGAAAAGTAAAAGATTTTATCAAGATAACAAATAAGAAAGAATTACAATCATTTTTAGGATTAATCAACCAACCTAAAAATTTTATTCCCTATCTATCAAAATATACAGCTCAACTTACTAAATTAGCTGGAGAAAAATCTATTTGGCAATGGAATGAGGAAACCAAACAACTCATCAAAAAGATTAAAAATCTATGTAGTAATTTACCTAAGTTAACAATACCAACCCAAGAAAACGTAGAATGGATCATTTACACTGATGCATCCGATAATTATTGGGGCGCTGCCCTTTATCATAAAAATAACAAAGAATAAGAAATTATTACTAAATATGCTAGTGGAAAATTCAATGAAAGCCAGACTAAATATCACTCAACTTAGAAAGAATTCTTAGCAATAACTAAAGCCGTAGAAAAATTCGAATTACTTATTGTTAATAGTCATTTTATAATTCGAACTGATAACACTCAAGTAAAAAGTTGGTTAGCAAGAGGATTAAGAACAAATGGACAAGCAAATAAGATGTTATATAAATGCCAAGCTGATTTATCTTATTATGATTATTCTATTGAATATGTGAAAGGAGAAAATAACTTGATTACTGATTTCTTATCCAGAGATAGAGCAATCTCGGTCAAATAAAGATACGAATAATCAGCAACGAGAAGAAGAAAATTCTTATCCACATCTTATTGCACGAATAAATGCCATGGAACTCAATATCCGTATTTTGTCGTCTCAGACAACTAATCAAATGAATAGTATCAGTAATACTATCAATTATCTCACTCAGGCTATGGGTAACTTCAGTTCCCATGTTGGTGAGTTGGAAAAATGATTAATCCAATTAGAAAAACAAGTAATGGGTCTTTCACCCACACCAACACCTCCATCGACTCCTCAAAGTCCATCAACTCATATTTCATCTACCCCATCTTTTGCGGTCATTTTAGAACAGGAAACTAAATAAGCCCAAGAACAGGAGCAATCCAGTCCACAAATAGCTTCCTCATCAACCTCAAATCCATTAACTCAAGCCCAAAGAAGGCTCCATGAGTAATATGAGTATTTTCAAATGATTATTCACAAGCTTAACCAGTGCTGTATAACCTTTCCAATAGTTAAGTATATCTCGCATTATTCTATTAACAAAGTCGTTATTCACCCTAGTATAAACCCACAATTAGTTTATACTTTATTTAGTTATGGATTAGTTCACTGTATTTACCCCTCGAAAGACCTCCCAAAACTATATGTGTTACCAAAAGCCGTCCAAGAAGCTGCCAAACACTACCATAACATCATCACCCAGTACACCATGTATATGAGATGCTATTTCACTCTAGTAGAAATAACTCCCGAAAGATTTTATTCTCCCGTTAATCTTATTAAATTTGGAACAACCAAAAAACCCTTCGAATTCGAGGAATCTGAAAAAAATCCTCAATTGATCAAGAAGAATTCTGATCTCTCATCTCGAAAATAAGAGCATAAGAAATTGAAATTATTTTTTCATAAATAAATAGAACTTTATCCAGCAAAGAACTCCAATGGACCTACTTCAAAGGTCAATATTCATGCATTTATTCAGTAGGAAGAATAAGTAGAAAACCTCGATTATTTGCTGAGTTTTATGAACAAATAAAAACAAATCAAATGGATAATCCTGACGACACCAAAAGAAGAATATGTCAACAGTTGTCAGAATATCTTGCCCACATATGCAATTATTGCAAGAATAGCCAAAGAAATGAAGAGCAGAATAAGCCGCCAACGAGTATCAGCATCCTCGAACTCTGAAGTAGCGCCAAAGTAATGACGCGACTAAAAGGAAGCCACAAAGTCAAAGAAAGAGATAAAAAGAAGAAAAAGCAAGAAAGGACACCAGAAGAAGATAGAAAGAAAAGGAAGAAGCGACCCAAAGCCATCGACAACTGACACAAAGATAAAGAAGAAATGACAAAAGCAACCAGGGAATCTCCTTTATTAAAGTCTCTTTATTAAAGTTTAATTATTGTAGTGCGGCAGAGGAATGCCTCTCGCTCGCCTCTCCTCATCTATTTAAGGACTTGTAAGTCTCACTTGAGAGATAGACTTGTAGAGAAAGTTGAAGAACCCTTTCTAAATATCTCTGAATTCTCTAAGAATTCTGAGCACCCTCTTTTGTACTATACAAATTTCATCAATAAAGAAGATTATTTTGTAGATTAAAGGTATGACTGGCTAAACCTCTTAGCAGAGATTAAGTGTAGTATTTCAACTTATCAGCCATATATGTTGAATTGATCCTATTCCGCTGTAACAATACTGAAATGAGAATTAGATATCTTTTGAATAGTAAAATAGAACTGGGAATGGTTACGCCTCCGGTAGAAAACGATGGAAGGCTGTGCTGAACTAAGCTGAAGGAGGAAGGTTCTGTAGCTACCTTGAGGGTCTTGTGTGCCCCATGAATGGCCTTGTGTGCCTTGTAGTATTGCTCTATATGAAAGAGGACAGAGTGAACTTTCCATGACCCGGTTTAGTTTCGGTCAATCCCTATTCCTAATTCTAAGTTACCCATTGAATAGGTAGCTGATTTCGCTCATTTCAGGCTGCTATAGAGTAATGCTTACATATATATATAAATTTATATATATATAAATATATACTTATTTATATATATATATATTGTATATAATTGGTTATAAAATTTATATTTGATATATTTTATTATTTAAATTATTTAGAATGATAATTAATTTAAATTTTATAAAAAATATATTTTTGTAATATAATAAAAAATGTTAATAATATATATTTTTTATGAATAATTATATAATTTTGTAATTCAATTAAATATTTGTTATAATATTATTGAAAAATTATATGCTTATTATTGACACTAAGATAATTCAACGAAAAGAAAAGTATTCCAATATTATCTAGTTAATTATATTTTCTCAGACATTCTATTATTTTTATTTTTATGTAAAAGTATTTTATTAAAGGACATAGCCAATCCCTACAAATTAAAAGAAATTCCAAATACAAGAAAAGAAGTTGGAGTTTTGTATCAAATTTATTAGAGTAAAAGAACAAGAGTAAAAGAAAATGAAGAATAATATAGTGTATTCAAAAAAGACTAAAAGAAATTCTGAATAATATATAATTTTGAAATATAATTTTGTTGTAATATTTATACTTTTAGTAAAGAAAAATTAATCAAGCCCCTCTACTAATTTTTCTCTTTTTTCCTTTTTTCTTAATCAACAAAGAGAGTTGAAAAGTCTAAAGAAAATACATCTTTTATTATTAATATTATTATTACTATTATGAAAATAAAAGTGCATGTTTTTGAATTTTTATTTTTATTTTTTAAGAGTAACAAATAAATTTTTTGACATTTTAAAATTGTAAAATGAAGATTGTAATTAATTTTTTCAAAAACAAAATACATCTATAAGAGAAAATACTAAGATTTATTTTTGGAAGTTATTAAAATCAAAGAAATTTATATACAAGCACTTATATATGTGTTATCTAATTTAATGTATCCCTATGTTTATTTGACCTATATTTGCTATTAATAAATAAAAAAGGAGATATAAACAGAATCAAACTTGAGTAAAGAAAAAAAAAAGAAAATACAAGCAAAAGGAAAAAATATAAACACAAATTAAATTTAAAAAAAAAAACTAAATAGGTCACGACATAATTAAGCATTTGGAGAAAACATTTTGGCGGCCCAGGGTCTATGTTAATTGTTTTTTTCTTTCGCATATGATAGTGAAAAAACCAGTCACATGAGTTTAAATAATATAACACATCTACATAACTATTTAAACCAAAGTTTCATTAGTTTAATTAAAGTAACAAGTTATATCGATATTATATACTCACAATTTGAAACGTAGATATCAAAGTCCTTTATTGTACACAAAAAGTTTATAACTATTAAAATAAAAGAAAAAACTTAACATTTTACCCAATATGTCCTCAAGTCCCACATCTGGGTTTTTGGCGTAAGCGTTGGGGACGGCGCTGAAGTAGCTCCTGTTCTGCTTCTTCACCTTCATCCTCATTGTTTAATCCACTATTTGGTTGATGAGTAGGTTAAGGGGATTGAATAGGGGGAATCGGTTGATCAGGGGTGAAAAACTCCTGCTAGAAAGATGGTCCCCATGGTTCAGAAGGTGCACTAGCATATTTTGCACTGAACACGAACGGATCAAAAAATAGAGTAGTGAAAGAGATACCTCTAGGCTGCATAGTTTGGGGTGGCGGGGTGGAGAAGAACAGCTGAGGAGCTAGTGATGTGAAGGACGACGAACTACTCCCAATAACAAAAGAAGGACCAGCATCTCCAACAGATGAAAAAGACCTAGGTGCGCCAAAGGATGGTGCAGCAAAAGAAGGACCAACACCTGCATAGTCCGCAAATGTTGCAAAAGGACATGACTCTTCAGTTTCTTCATGCACAGGCACTGGCGTGTAAGAGGACGATGGTGCATCTATCTGACATCTACTGCCATGGGTGACATCTACTAATGGCTATCTAATAGATATAAAATCATATCCCCACTTTCTTGGGCGAGCCTTTGGCTCTGGTGGTCTCTGTAGATGAGGAGCGGGTGGAGCAGGCTGAGAGACCAACATCTCTCGATGTTCACCCAAGGCTTGCAGCATCGTCCTAACATCTCTACGAGTTCTCTCCCTAAATCCTGCATAATCAAGCGTCGGAGGATCAGCAATGGAAAGCATATATAGGTTGTCCAGTATATCAGTCTATGAGGAAAGAAAAAGATTAATCGTTATATAGTTGAAAAAAATATACACAAACAAAAGATAAAAAAATAGAAGAAAATGTCATACCACAAAACCTTAGGAACCACTCTCTGGATGGATCCACTATCGTGTATGGTGCCAATACCAATGCATATAATCAGAAGAGCGATCCAAGGAAGATACCTATGTATCTGCTTGAGCAACAACATGCTCCTACGTATTCCATGCAGAGATAAATACCATATGCTCTTGATGCCAATCTTTATGCATTTTTCCTCTTAGTTGCAGAGTATGCAACGATCCCACATTAAATGGTGTTTAAGGGATATGCTGTTGTTGACCAAACTGATGGAGAACATGATCTGTATGGTGAAATTCAACAATCCAAAAGCAAATAATAGGTACAGACGCTCGCCATATATTTGAACTCACTAAACAATAGTTTGGAATTAATTGTTGGACACTCGGATGGTCATATGACTGCCAAATGAACTCATAATCCTTCATCTGATCTAATAATATCTTATAAGTTTGTAATGCCTCAGTGGTCGAACGAATATGTTGGGGGACACACATCCATCTGAAACCCAATGACGGTCCTAAGGGATATATTTCTATCTGAGGATCTGCCTGAGTAGGGAGAGGTGGAGCCAGACGCGAGAAACGATCCTATACCCATAGGTGAAGTAATGTCAGGCAACCACTAATATTGACCTCTGCATAATTGGTTGCACCATACAATTCTCTATATAAGTGGGTCAAAACTGCGGATCCCCAACTATAATGACCAGCTTCATCGAAATCGGCAAATAATAGTAAATACATCAACATCACCCTATGCCCAGTCCGATCCAGCATCAAGTATCCCTCAATCAACCTCATAATGTATGCCCGAGTAAATTGCTGTATGGTCTTATCATTGGCATCGCCTATAGGGCCGCAAATGTCTGGGCAAGCCATGGGACACTGAGTTGCTGTCCATCCATGACCTCTGGAGGTGGAACCACGCCAAGTAACTGCTGGCACACAGTTGTCCAGTTATAATTGGCTCTTCTTGAAACAACTTGTCCTGTGCAAGGTAGTCCAAGTTGAATAGCAACATCTTGTAAAGTAATAGTTGTCTCTCCCCTAGTCAAGTGGAAAGTGTGGGTTTCAGGTCGCCATCTCTCAACCAAGGCTGAAACTAACGTTGCATAAAAGTCAAACTGACAAAGTCGAGAAACCCAAAAAAAACTAGCTTGGATCAAGTATGGAACAATGGCAAGTGGAGGATCAAAGATGTGATCCTCCTGTGCTATCCGTCGTATACGCAAAATACGATCGGCCTACAATATGCATTTATGTTATTAACATATAATAATATATAATAAGTTAAAAATAATAATTGTATCTGTTTTATGTTACCTGTCCCTACCATACGGCCTGTGAAACGTGACGAGTCTGCAAGTACAAAAGGGAATCATCCTCAGGTCCAGGATCGATAACGCTCAGATGCCTAGCCATTGTACTATTACAATGCAATATTGTTATGAGTTAAGAAATTTATCGTCAAATATAATTATTAACTAAGTTTTCTATAAAGGAAATTATAAATGTAAACAGAAAAAAAAATGTTATAAATAAGTTAGCAAAAAAAGAGACAATATATGGTGGAAAAGGAAAAAACAAAGTTTCATATAATGCTGTTGCACAGCGTAGAATTGCACCAGGAGTTCATTACAAGAAACAATAATAAATATATATAAAGTTACAAGAAACAATAATAAAGTTACAATGCACTGATGACAATAAAATAGAAAATATGACAAATTTAATTATATTAACTTCTACTTGGTCGTTGCGATGGGCAGGTTGATCGATTATGATCCACTTGTCGGCACAACCTGCATCGCTATTGTTCTCTTAGCCCCTCACGCCGATTCATTTCATTCCGAATTCTAGAGGATTTTGGCCTCCCTCTTTGGTGAATCATAGTAGGATCAGGTACTAATCGTGGGCCTATAGTTTGTGGCCAATACAGTTCTCCTCCTATCCGTTGAAACTTCGTCTTATATGCATTGATGATCGTGTCAAGCCAGAATAGTCGATCCACATACTAGAGCGGATCAATTGAGATCGAGGCACATGCGATGAATACATTTTGGCATGGATATTTCTGAATTTGGAACTCACTGCAATCACATGTGCGATGGGCCAAACTCACCTTACAGCACCGACCATATTATTTGTTTGTCAGATCATATGGTTCTTCAACTTCAAATTTCAATGCTCACCTATCAAATCTACATACAGTTAAGGAAGATGCACTCTGTATTAAGAATGATAATTTTTTCATTACATCCTCTGAAAAAATAGCACTAGCCTAAAGTTGTGCGGTGATCATTTGTGAACGCTCTACCCAGTATCTATTCAGTCTATACATAGTTGCTTTTACTAGTCCACTAACAGGTAAGAACCTGACCCTTTCAACACACTGTTGAAATATTCAGCCAAATTTGTAGTCATATGGCCCCATCATCGGCCCTCAACATCATATGCACGAGACCATTTACTCTTGGGAATATCCTCAATCCAATTTACAGCTTCCGAGTGGAGTTGATGTAATTGGGTCAATTGTTCATCCACTTGATGCTGCTCATGCAAGTAACCTGCATGAATAGTTATTCATTAATACGCATTTTACCATAATAACCATTAAAACAGTTTATAGGATTAGTAAACCATACCAATATTAATGAATCTCTTCTTTAACCACTTATTTCAGAACGTTGGATTCAAATTACTTGTAATATGTCTTAAACAAAATACATGATATGCTTGCGGTGGCTGCCACCCAATTTCTAAATTCGAGATAGCAGCCAATAGTCCAGGATGTCAATCAAAAATCAAGCAAATCCCTATCTGATTTGGTAAAACTTGGCACCGAAGTAAAGAAAGGAACCATGCCCATGACTCTTGTGTTTCACCTTCAACAACTGCAAATACTAAGGGAACAACTCTGTTGGCTCCATCTTGTGAACTTGCAATTAGCACAGTCCCCTTATACTTTTCATACATGAAGGTTCCATCAACTTGCACCATAGGTTTTAGATAATCAAACGCGTCAATACATGGTTTGAAGGTCCAAAAAACTCGATGAAACTTCGCTAAAGAACCTTCAGTTGAGTTATTCTGTTGGCACTCCCTGTGGACAAGCTCATAATAAGACCCAGGCATGAAGTGATCAACCGCTGCTAACCACTTCGGCAAGAAGGCATATGATTGTTCCTAATTTCCAAATGCAATGCCGATTACTCGGTGCTTTGCCGTCCATGCCTTTTTGTATGTAACAGTGTAGCCAAATATGCTATGCACTCTTTTAATAATTTGCCTAATTGACACTAAAGGATTCTCAGCCACCATTAACACAATGTACGATGAGATGACGTCAGAGTCAAGCTTTGGATGATCTTGCGATAATGACGGAGAAAGACATGTGTGTGGTCTATTGTATATTATTATTTTTCAATGCATGTCCCTCTCATCCTGACTTGTTTTAACTCTCCAAGTACACTGATCACCATATTCTGGACAACGATGTTCTTCATATTTTTCTAACGAGTAATGCACTTTAAATGTATGGTGTTTCCAAACAGAGTATATCTTCACCGCACTCTGCATAGACTGTTTATCTGGGAATCGCATATTGATATATAATTCTTGACTATTGTTAAGGTCAATATTCTCATTTATCTCAAGGATCTCAATAAAATTTCCATCATCTGAACTAATCTGTGATAGCATGACATATGCTGGGTCTTCATATTGACCCAATAGAATAACCCCAACCTCATTAACATCGTCGCCCTCTGACTCATCATCTCCATGGTTATTGATATTAGGCGGAACATCATATTCATCTTCCTCTTCAAAGTCATCCATAATATCCTCTGTTTCAGTTGGGGGCGATGAAGGACCCGCATTGAGAATAGACTAATGAGATGAGCTTAGTTGGCAAGTTAAGTCGAGGGTAGGCTGAGCAGCAAAATGGCTAACACCTGTCATGTCAGTATCAAATTGTGAGGTATAATTATTGGAATTTTGGATCTGGCCAGTTGATGGAAGGGATAGCGGTACATGAACCTCAGCTTGAGACTCCAGTAAATTTGCGCCAGTACTTGACATATGTGCATATATATCCGGTGCACCTAATTGATTTGGAAATTTTCAGTTAGCCTCCCACATGGTTTGGATATCATCGTCATCTTCCAAAGTACACGCCAAATACCTTGTGGGATTATGTGAGTGAGGGTACCTATATACCAACTCGAACACAGATTGATTTGGAGCCAATCGTAACTTTTCACCCACCACTTTTTTCAATCCATTAAGAGTAATACAAGCGTCAACTCTTAATATTTTAGGTTTATCACAAACAAATGTTGCACTTTCTTCACTGTCATAAATTTTTTCATTTGCATATATGCATATGATTTCCTGTCTCACACTCATTATGATTCCTATTATACAAAAAGTGTAATGACACATGCAAAACAATCATTAATATCATCTACATACATATATCAAATCATATATCCAAATATATAAACCTACTTTTACTCAGCTACATACAACAATAATCCTCCATGTCTACATTAAAAATTATTTATCTCATTTAATTATATTTCTATTTTGCTTATATATAAATATAAATTAACTCTTAAAAAGGACAACCTTCAGCACTGTATACCATTCAAATTCTATTATTGAATTTAGTACATTACGTTTTTGTATATTTAAATTAGAATGAATAAAAATTATTTATGAAAAATTAGCATGAGTAAAAGTTACGTATAATTCTATAGCTTAGAAAAAAGTTATATTATTATGTTAATTTATATACTTTCACTCAATTTTTAATTCAATTTCTATTATTCATAATTTATAGTAAAATTCTTATAATTCTAAGTAATTTAGATTTAATCCTTACAATTAAACTTTTGTTTACAAGTCATTGAATTTTATTAATGCATCCCATCATATGCCATATTAACAATATGAATATATGCAATTTATACTAATAGAAAAAGTAAAAATAGGTAATAAAATAAAATAAAATCAAGTGTATGTTATACAAAGCAATTTAATTTGTGACTTGAGTTATATACATTTTAAACTTTAAAATAATATATAATTAACTACATCAATAGAATTTATTAATACAAGAAAAGAGGTTTAATACAAATAGATAAATTAACATTTTTGAAAATATAAATATTTAATTAATTTTTACATAAAAAATCTAATTAAAACTAATAAAATTATAAGAATCAAAAGAACAATTTAACTATAAGGAATGAAAACAATAAAATTATAAGAATCAAAAGAATAATTAAAAGTGCATGCAAACTAAATTATAATGTAAGTTCTATGTATCAAAATAAACTATAAAGACATATAAAGTTATTTTTTATTTTAAACAAGAGGTAAAAATTATTTTAGTGCAGAGAGTTTTTTTATTTTTTATTTTAAACAAGAGGTAAAAACTAACAATATCTGAAAAATAACAAAATACGTTTAACATTTTTTCTTTTCCCTAGTACGTATTATACATTATAAAGATAAACACAAAAATTAATAATGATTTGTTTTCTTCAGTTTGACAATCAGCTAGTTAATAAAAAAGTTTTATTCCTTCATTTACAACAAGTTAAATACAATTAATTTAAAAAATATGTTAAAGAAACAAAATATTCAGTAATAGTATAATAATTTTTTTCCTTCACTATATTTAAGCTTAATATTCATACCTGAAGATATTGAAGATTTCTTATTAAATGATGATCTAAAACTTTACTTGTTTTATCTGTGTTCTCTTCCTTGTTTGATTTTTTCTACAATAAACACGATAAATAATAATCAATAATACAAGTGTGAAGAATATCAAATATAGGAAGGAGAGTAGTAACAAAGACGTAAGGAGAAGAGCAAAAAAAACTTACAATTGTGTAGGATAAAAATGAAACAAGCCTTGCAAGGGTAGGGAGAATGAAAGGAATGAAAGAAAGAAAAGATTTACTATACAGAAGAAGAGGAGAAACGAGGGGAAGAGAGGAAGTGAGGGATCAAAGAAGCCATTTTTTAGGGAAGAAGGAAGAAAGAATTTGCAGCGGGGAAGGAAGGAGGAAGACACAAGGTTGAAATTGCCGGGGGGGGAATTATGCTACAGCAGTAATTGGGGGGGGGGGGGGAATCATGCTACAGCAGCATAGCTGCTGTAGCGTAGTTGCACGCTACAGCGTGCAACTTTGGCTAGTCACGGGTCGTTGAGCTGTGACCATATGGCATGGGGCTCGCGGCATCCCTGATGCCGCGACCCCTTATTATATTTTTTAAAAAAAAATTGGTCGTGGCATCAGCAATGCCACGACCCATTTTATATAAAAAAAGATTAAGTATAGAAGGAAAACGTTTTTGCGACGCAACATTTGAGTTTTTAGTTTTTTTATTTTACATATTGCTGTCAAAAACCCTCATCATTAGTGAGGGTTCTATTCATTTCAATAAAAATGGTATCAAATTCTTGGGCTTGGATTCGAGAGATTATTTCACGAAAATCATCTTGGTTAATAGTTGATTTTTCTACTTCTTTAAATTCAAAGAGTTTTTTGGTAGTGTCAAGCTTAATGAGGTTAATTAGAGGGTAAAATTTATCTGTGGTAATTTCAGCTATAGTGGCATAAAATCGAATATACATAGTATATTAGGTAATTTTGTTATCACTCTATCTATTTTTGTTGCTTCATTAGCTCCTACACTTCTTCCTAAGAATTCATTTCTTAATACTTGTTCATATTTTCTAAGTAGTATAGCATAAAATTCTCTTATGGAATTATAACCTGTTACATTTCTAACATTATTTTGAAATTTTTCTGTTACACTTTTCCACCACTCGTGGACTATTCCTGTAAAACTAGATTCAACTACCACACTTGCTGTATTAGTATCTATACTTCAATGTAATAAAGCTATTAATTGAGCGGCTGGAGAAAAAACAAATTGGCAATGGGATGAGAATACTGAAAATCTTATTCAATAAATCAAAAGTCTATGTAAAAATTTATCAAAATTAACAATTCCAACACATGAACTTATTAAGTGAATTTTATACACTGAAGCTTCAGAAAATTATTGGGGTGCAGCCCTTTACCATGAGAATAATTCAGGAGAAGAAATTATTACTCAATATGCAAGTGAAAAATTTAATGACAGCCAAAGTAGATACCATTCCACTTGGAAAGAATTTTTAGCAATAGTTAAAGCAGTAGAAAGATTTGAATTATTCATTGTTAATTCTCATTTTATTATTTGAACTGATAATACTCAAGTAAAATATTGGTTATCACGAGGAATTCGTACAAATAAATTATTAAATAAAATGTTAATCAAATGGCAATTTGATTTAGCTTATTATGATTATACAATTGAATATGTCAAAGGAAAGAATAATCTTGTTGATAATTTTTTAAGCAGGGATGGAACCCTCAGACATAAATAAAAAGTCAAGTAATCCTCAACAAGAGGAATCCCCAAGTATTGATCCAGTAACTATGAGATTGAATGTTCTGGAATCAACCCTGAGTATTCTTTATTCTCATATCAATAATCAAGCAACCACAATTAATGCTCTAAGCCTCTCTGTGGGGAATCTCAGTACTCATGTAAGTTGTAACAACCAGAAAAAAAAAAGAAAAGAAAAAAAAAGAGAAAAGAAAAGGGAAAGAAAAGAAAAGTTAAAAATTTTCGAAGGCTAAAAATTTTCTAAGTCTGCTAGCTACAGCCTAGCTATAACGAATGTACCTGTTTGCTATAGCGAGAAATGGGCTAGCTATAGCGTGAATGTCTTCTCGATATAGCGAAAATGCTTCTAGCTATAGCGAGTGCGGGCATCCCATACAAAAACTAGGGAGTTGCTCGCCGTAGTGACGCTATAGCGAAGGCGAAGGTCTGGGACTTACACGAGCTCGCCGTAGCGAGGGTTATGGCTCGCTATAGCGAGGGGTAGTCCGAAAAAGCATGAAAAGCAAGATTTTGACTTTTTTTTAAGCTTCCAAACTTTCCTTTTCTTAGAACTGACCTAAGCTTCGACCAAGGAGAGAGAAAAGAGCTATGGAGAGAGAGAGAGAGACCTAGAGAAGCAAGGAGACCAAGCAAAGAGGTGAGTAATCTTTAGATTTTCATAGCTTTTCTCCTTAGCATGTTGTTCTCCTCCTTTTGCCTTCTCCTTCTATGGTTTTGGAAGTTGATTTGGGTTTGGTTCAGAAGAGGGAAGTGGAAAACTACTCTAAAAGAAGGGTAGAACTCATATATCATCATTTCTTCTTCCTTGCTTTCTTCCTTGAGAGTTTGAGAGAGGAAGGAGAGTGAGTAAAGTTCTAGAGAGAGAATCCCTAGATCTTACAAGGGTAGTGGGGGTTTTGTTTTGGTGAAGAGCCCCTTTAGCTTTGTGAGTACTTATTTGAGTTATGAGAGAATGATTTGGTGCTCTTTGTTGTGCCTAGACTCAAAGGAAGCAACTCCATCTAGTTGT
Organism: Erythrophleum ivorense; assembly: GCA_026724425.1. Lineage (NCBI taxonomy): Eukaryota > Viridiplantae > Streptophyta > Magnoliopsida > Fabales > Fabaceae > Erythrophleum > Erythrophleum ivorense. Next base: position 24,206 of record JAIUCV010002454.1, read on the forward strand.
GAGTGTGAAATCAAGAAGGGAGAAGATAAATTGAAAGGGAAGGCTTGTGTTATCTGATAAGGTAGCTCTCTACTCTTTCTCGTTGCATTCTTGGATTTGTAATAGTCATTGTATGTTGTGTATGTGCTTGTATGATGAGATATGCCATTGATGCATTGGTACCAACATGCTTTTGATATGAATTGTGAAAATTGCTCAGGTGAGATGGTGCCGAAAGTCCCTTGAGACGGGTGAGGTGGAGCCAAAAGTCGCTAAATCAAGGGTGAGGCCGATCCAAAAGTCCCAAAGCTCGGGTGAGGCTAGACCGAAAGTCCCTAGAGCCTATTCTTGGCATTGATTTGTTATCATGGCATGAAACACATCTGTTATGTTATTGTGACTTGTGTACATGCTTGACTAGTTTATATGCCTTGATTGCATCTTGAATGAGTATGAGCTACTGAGATTCCCCGAATCTCACCCCCTTCCCCTCCCATCTTAATATCCAGGTGGAGCTCAAGGAGAGTCAAGCATACCTCATGGAGCCTAGTAGAGTATATTTAGAGAAATGTATAGTTCTTTTGATGTATAAGGTGCCAAAATGAATATGCTCCTATTATTTTTGAGTTGTAAATGTGGGACCACATGTAAATATATATATAGATGATGTATGGATGGTTTAAAGAGCCAAAGTAATGAGAATGTAGAAATTGGCCCTTTTGTGGCTTATATGAAATGATGCGTTTTGTTCCGTAGCATAGTGATTTTGAAATATATGATATTTTGGATCACTTAAAAATTTCATATATGCTATTTTTATACTTTCAAACTTGCCCAAAAGAGGCTAGAGCATGTGGGAGGTCATCTAGACCCATTTTGAACCACATGGGGTGCCAAAACTGCCAATTGGGTGAGCTCTATCAAAATATGACCGGATGAGCTCTTCTTGATATGGAATTTGGCATGCCTCTAGAGTCTATTGAGAGCTTCTTAAGAAGCTAAAGTGGGTAATATTTTGAGGTCTAGAGAATATTTGGCGAATTGTTGAACTTTGGAAATTTTACGAGTTTGGTCATGGTACTGTGCATTAAGTCCGAAAATGAATAAATGTCCTTCATGGACCAATGGGTGTCTAATTGTCATGAAGTTTTATGAGTATAAACTAGATGTCCACAGTGACATATACCAATTGGAAGCACCTCATTTGGAGGTCTGTAGAGAGAGAAACGACTTGCTGAAGTTCTGTGTTAGCATCAGGGAAGCTTTCCGACCTTTGTTACTGTTCCATAGGTTTTCGAGGTCCAAGAGCTCCTGAACTGATTTTTATTTATTTTTCTCCTCTAGTTAACATCTGTGGCTTTCCAAATTGGTATAGTTTGCCCAGATTGGATTTTTCTGGAATAAATTACGAATTTTCAAAGTTCATGACAGTAACTGCACCAGTACCAAGGACAGCCAGACCTCTGTCTTTTTCGCTGTCAAAGATGGTCCAAACGTGGAGATTATGGTTGGAAGTTATTTTTAGTGTAAATTTAACATCCAAGGCTTTCCAGAGAGCTATTATTTGCTTGATTTCCATTTTTCTAGAATTAGTTATGATTTTCCAAAGTTGGAGCCAGAAATCTGACATATGGGCTCATTTAATAAATTGCATTTTCTTGGTTTTTGGCTTCATATCCGTGGTTTGTGAGATGTTTAAGACTATGTACAAGTTGTATAAATGGTGTTTGAGTAGAGAATGTGAATGATGAGTTCACGGGACCCACAGGACAAAATATGACCGGTTAAACCCCGACTTAAAGTAGTAAAATACCACGGTTTTGGTCATTTTCTTTGGAAATCATGTGGAATCAAGCCTAGTGGGAGATGAATTGGAGTTAAGATATTATGGTGTTACATAAGTGACTTAGAGAGACGAGTAATCCAAATAGAAAGATCAGTAATGGGTCATTTACCCACTCTTTCGACACCACCAAGTCTTGTACAAAGTCCTCCTACAACCTCTACACCACCATCTTTTTTGTCTGTAGTGGAACAAGAAAAAGAAAACAAAAAAGCCCAAGAAGCCCACAATAAACAGAAACAGAAGCAGATTGTAGCCTCTACTTTTAATTCAAATCCTCCACCAAAGGCCCATTCAGCCTAATCCAAACTCCTCGAACAATACCAATACTTCCAACTTGTCATTAAAAAACTAAATCATTTCCAAATCTCTACCTTAACAATAAAATATATCTCTCATTATTCCCTTAACAAAGCAGTCATATATCCAAGTACTAATCCACAATTAGTTCATACCTTATATAGTTATGGTTTAATCTATTGTATTTATCCCTCCAATAATCTCCAAGAAATTAGCCAGCTCCCCAAATCTATTCAGGAAGTTGCTAAACATTATAGTCAGATTATTACCCAATATACCATGTACATTCGATTTTATGCCGCTATAGCTGAAATTACCACAGATAGATTTTACCCTCCAATTAACTTCATTAAGTTTGGCACCATCAAAAAACCCTTTGAATTTGAAGAAGTAGAAAAATTAACTATTGACCAAGATGATTTTCGTGAAATAATCTCTCGAATCCGAGCCCAAGAATTTGATACCATTTTTATTGAAATGAATAGAACCCTCACTAATGATGAAGCCCAATGGACCTATTTCACAGGCCCAACTACCTGTATATACTCTGTTGGAAAAATCAGTATAAACCACCGACTTTTCACTATGTTTTATGATAGAATTAAAACCAATAATATGGACAATTCGAAAGAAACCAAGAAGAGAATATGCTAATAATTATTGGAATATCCTGTCCATACCTGTAAATATCGTAAAGACTCAGAAAAGTAAAGATCATAAAAAGCCCTCGACATCAATCAATATTTTGGAAGCCTGATAGCTGGCCTCAATAATTCAGCCGACAAAGAAAGTAATCACCCACAAAGTCAAAAGTAGCTGTTAACAACAACTGACAACGACATAAAGAAAAAGAAGATGCCTTCAAGATTAAAAAATAACCGACATGATAAAAAGAAGACTGATGAGACACAAAGACGACTACTAGACAAGACCTTAAAGGCGTCGACAGAAGGATAAGCATTATCTACAACAAATTCTGAAAATCTAGCATAGGAAAATGTAGAGGAATGCCTCGCCTATATGAAGCCCTATAATCTCTTGTAAAAACCAAGTTCCCAAGTTATCTTCTGAATTCTCTCCTAAACCTCTCTGTACTCTAAGCTCCCTTTGTAAAGTTTTCCTCTTATCAATAAAGAAGAATCTTTCAATATTTCTTATATTGATTCTCTACAGACGATTAAGGTATGAATTTCTAACTTCCTTATAGGAGATTAAGGGTAGTATTTCTGATCTTATCCTCCAAAGATGATTTGATACTCCCTTGTGTTCATACTGGAATGAGAATTAAAGATTCATTGAATAATCATTTATATTATAGAATATTACACCTCCGGTAAGAAACGATGGAAGGTTGTGCTGAACTAAACTGAAGGGGGAAGGTCTTGGCTCTTGATGATGAAGCCATGTAACAGACCTCTGCATGAAAGAGAGCAGAGTTCCTTCTATCACCTGATTTAGTTTCAGTCATCCATATTTTGTAATATAAATTACTGTTGAATGAATAGTTGATCTCGCTGATTCCAGGCTGTCCCCAGAATGGTTTCTAATAAGAGAAAGTAAATCTAATTATTGTTCACCAGCAATGATAGTCATGGGACATGCTGAAATCCGAAGAAATAAATATCGAATGGTGATTAATTATAAAAAATTAAATGATTTAGCTATTAGAAACAGATATCCAATTCCAAAGATTGAATTATTATTTAATTTTATTAAAGGAAAACAAATATTTAGTAAATTTGACTGTAAATCAGGATTTTTTCAAATTAAATTAGAGAAAAGTAGTAAGAAATATACAGCTTTCACTACCTCAGAAGGACTATATGAATGGAATGTATTACCAATGGGATTCCATAATAGCCTTAGTATATTTTAGGAACATGTATTAAAATTATTATTACCAATTAGAGACTTTGCTATAGTATATATTGATGACATATTAATATTTTCAAAAAACAAAGATCAACATGAAAAACATTTATGTAAATTTATGGATATGGTTGAAGAAAAAGGACTTAATATATCACCAAAGAAAGCAGAATTAAGACAAGAAAGAATAGCTTTCTTAGGACATTATATTACTGGTAATGGAATAGAATTACAAGAACACATTAGTGAAAAAGTAATAGACTTTCCAAAAATAACTACCAAAAAGGAATTACAATCTTTCTTAGGATTAGTAAATCATGCTAGAAATTTTATCTCGAATTTAGCAAAATATACTGCAAAAATATCAAAATTAGCTGGAGAAAAAACAAGTTGGCAATGGGATGAGAATACTGAAAATCTTATTCAACAAATCAAAAGTCTATGTAAACATTTACCAAAATTAACAATTCCAACACATGAACCAATTAAGTGGATTTTATACACTGACGCTTCAGAAAATGATTGGGATGCAGCCTTTTACCATGAGAATAATTTAGAAGAAATTATTACCTGATATGCAAGTGAAAAATTTAATGACTGCCAAAGTAGATACCATTTCACTTGGAAAGAATTTTTAGCAATAGTTAAAGCAGTAGAAAGATATGAATTATTTATTGTTAATTCTCATTTTATTATTCGAACTGATAATACTCAAATAAAATATTAGTTATCACGAGGAATTCATACAAATAAATTATCAAATAAAATGTTAATCAAATGGCAATCTGATTTAGCTTATTATGATTATACAATTGAATATGTCAAAGGAAAGAATAATCTTGTTACTAATACACACACACACACACACACACACACACACACTAACATGGGTACATAGCCCACGAGAATAAATAGCCACATATTTAGACATGAGTAATCAACCCATGAATTGTCAGAGAGTATCAAGCTTAATATCATTCTAGTATTTAATCATAGAAATTATGTGGTGATATTTAGGACTGAGAGCTAGTAGCACTACTGTTACCAACTAACATTATACATAATCTTACCTTATATATATATATATATATATATATATAAAATATTATATAATGAATGAAGTTCATATACCAAAATCTCCTAGATAATTTATTCCACAATAAGATTTGACTATTGAAAATTTAGAATGTCATAGGCATAAAATACTTGAGTGACACCACAAAAACATTTAAGGCAACTTATCACCTTTTAAATTTTTAAAAATACATTTTAAGTCCACATGCCATTTCATAGCCATTTTGATAATCTAACACACATTGCATATCATAGTCTAAAAGATTTAATATCAAAATAATATAAACATATGGAGGCACTACTTAAGATACTCATCCTAACAGACTCGCAGAATGCAAACAAAAATAAAAAGTAACAAAAACAAAAGGAAAGTTGAAAACGTATCATATATTATAAACTACTCACAGTAATTACCAAATGGTGTTAGTTTTTTCTTCATTGTAACACCCTTAAATTCCTTTAATAGAAAAGTCTGATGTGTTCCCTAAAACACAATTACAACATCTCATTCAAACTTTAAGAACAAAATATATATTCTTTCTTTCTTTTGGACCATTATTCATAATTAATCCTTACACTAAGTCCTACCACCATACTAATTAGAATTTAGTTCATTACCCTAGTTAATGCTTTTACCTAGCACTAGCATTGACTTAATTTGTTAATTAATTTTATTATGATTTGCATGAATTTTAGAATTTATCTCATTAAACTTTTGGTTAAGTATTTACTTTATCTTGTACTTAAGTTATTAGGTTAATGCACCAACTAGTAAATGATTTGACTACCTCATTTCACTGATTCCTACATAGTTAATTCCCATGTTCATACTATCATCGAAATTCTCCCATTCTTAAGCTTAAGTCAATTAAGTTTACCTAATTTATTAATATTACTATTGCTATTTATTTATTTATTTGTTCCTGTTGTAGTAGTGGACCTTATTTAATACATAACTAGTCTTAGTTTAATCCATTACCTAGTTTATTTTCAATTAGGTCCACCAAAATTTCAATTATCAATAATAGAAGGTATGAATCAAACTATTATCATTTGAGGAGCATAGGAAGAGATACAGCTCCTAACAATATAATTATAAGAGGGCCAGTTGTGAAGATAGAAGGAACTTCTTACCAAGATTCTTTAAGTTATAACACTCACCACCAAGCAGCTACATCCTAGCACATTGGTGCCTTCCTACGGTTAAGAGAAAGGGTAATCTATCAAACAATGGTTGGAAGAGGATAGGAAACAAAGGTGATAGCTACGATATAGTCAAGACTGAGAAATCAAAACTAGAAAACAAATGAAGTAACTTATAGATAAAAAAATGAAGTATGGAAATTTGCATATCATAGGATAATACCTTAAGTGGGTATGATAAGTTGGAGGAGAGACTCAAGGACTCTGCTTCTTCAACCATACCAGTTGAATAGAATGCACACCAAAAGGAGACAAAGGATCTTTTGAGTTATACCCTTCAAGGCACAAGAGTGAGAAATAAAACTAAAAGTGGTAGATAAGCTTCAATAAACATACTTTGTTATTGGCTGAGAAATGCTCTAGGTAATCAAGAATGATTAAAGGAGTAAATAGTTGAACAATATAAGTCTCAAACTTAGCAAAGAAACATGCTTAAGCTACTTTACAAAAGGGATGAAAAGGGATGGAGAAGATGCTATTAGAATCAAATTAGAATTTTCAGATTTTGACAAACTACTAGTTATAGTTATGACTCCAAAGCTTTAGGGGTCGAGAATGAGGTTGCAAAATAGAAACAAGGACAAAGGAAAGGTTGCTTTAAATCTCTTTCTTCACTCACACTGTACAGGATGACAAAACATAGAGCAATAGCATGAAAGCCAAAAGAAGAAGCTTCGAGTCTCTTATTTAGAACAAGACACGTGCTCAAGTGTAGGAAAAATCTTACGGGACTAGTTAATAAAATAATAAAAAAATTAGGGGCTGAAATATAATTTACAAAATATGGCCACTTAGTCACTTAGTAGCAAAAGTTGTGTTCCCACTTTATTAATTTTTTGTCCAAGACTTTACTTAATTGATTTGAATTACTTTATTATTAACATTATTGTTATTATATATTTTAGTTATTTAAATTCTATTTTACAATTATCATTATTATTCCAAATTATTAAATTCTCAATTTTAAAAGTCACTACAATCAACCTTTGATTTGAATTTTAAAAATAGATCCAATACATTCTTGTTAAATTATCAATAAAAATAATGTAATAAAGACTACCTTTAAGTGAAGGTCTCCTTTGAGAACCAGCAAAATCAATGTGAATAAGTTATAGCTTGTGTGAAGCTCTCCATGTTACTTTGGGAAATGACGGCCTATTTTGTTTGTTAAAGTGATAGGCTTGACAACTTGGAAGATGATCTGCCAAATTTGGCAAGTCTCTTCTCATATTCTTCTTTAGCATTTGTAGTAGCCCTTAAAGAAGATAGTGGCCTAGTCTTTTGTGCCAGATTTTAATGGCATTTTCTTTGGTAGAAAAATTTCTTGCTCCTTCACCATTAGATCCAATGAAAAGCTTTTGCTTCTCATTTTTACTTTGAACATCTCTTGGTTAATAGCATCCTTTATCAAGTAGATCTTGTATTTAAAGATTATCTTGAAGCCTTTTATAATTAGTTGACCAACATTCAACAAATTTTGATCAATGTCAGGTATATAAAGCACATTAGAAATAGTTTTTGTTCCTGAATAGCTTGTGATGGCAATAGTTCCTTTTCCTTTTATAGTTATATGTTTACCATTTCCAATTTTGACTTTGGTAATTGCAATGGGCTTTAATTCTTTAAAAAGATCCTTGTCATAAGTCATATGGTTGGTATAACCACAATCAACCAGTCTTAAGTTATAAATATTAGTGAGATATTTTTGTTTATAGATTTTTATGTACATGAGCCTAGGTGTACATCTTTCTATTCTGGGTATGCTATCATTTTTTGTATGCTTCTTTTTCTATTGTAAGTTTGGACAAGTGACATTCTTTTATTTGTACTTTGTAAAAAATTTAGTATATATAGATATATTTTCTTGCACAATAGAAGCAAGGACTGAGCTACCAAAAGAAGTCTCACTTTCTCTTTTTCTTTTGTTTACTATAATTCACTCAAGCCATTGCTTGATAAGGAAGTTGCCACAACAAGCTGCTCCTCTTCTTCTCCATTAATAACTTGAGCTTTTGCTTCTTATGGCTGATTCTTGCTTTTGCAAATTACATCTTCATGACTAAGTTGATTGCATTTGCTGCACTTTGCATAAGGCCTTCTTTAACACTTGAAAAGAGGATGACCTTTCTTACCACAATGCTTGCTTAGAGGATAATTTCTTTTTGAATTTCCACCTTTGCTTTTGTTGTTATTCTTTGCACTATTTTCACCACTTATTGTCTAATTCTTCTTGTTCTTCTTCTTTTTATTCTTTCCACCATTTTGATGTTTGGCTAGTAATGCTTCTTCAACAACTTTATCTTCCCTTATAACTCTTCATTATTCTTGTACTTGCAAGGCATTTAGTAATTTTGCAAGGCAATCTTGGACAAATCCTTAGTATTTTCTAAGATAATGATTGTTGCTTCAACATTTAGTTTTTCAACTATTCTTGAATAAGTAAACATAGAACCAAACAATCTTACTCTATTTGTTATGCTGACTAGCTCTTCAGTGTAGATCTTGATGGTTTTTTATTCTTTCATCTTTTGTAACTTAAAATCTTAGATCAAGTTTAGCACTTGAATATCTCTAATTCATTCATCTCCTTCATATTCTGCCCTTAGATTGTCCTAAATGTCTTTGGTTGACTTTAGAGACATAATTTGAGTAAAGATAGTTGATGATATAACTGCAAACAAGTAACCCTTTGCCTTTGATTTCTTGGTTTTCATATATTGCATTGTGATTTCTTAGTACTATCAATTAATAGCAACTAGGGGTGTACATGGGCAAGGCCGGGTTAGGGCGATGCTTGGCCCGAAGCCCTACCCGAATAGGGTCTTAGGAGTATTTTTATACCCGTGGCCCGGCCCTGCCCAGAGAAGCCCGATTATAGGGCGGGTTAGAGTGGCCTGGGGTGGCCCTAATAAGTAGGACTGTACATGGATAGGGTCAGACCGAACATCTAATATATCTGATACCTGACCCGATTAAGACATCAAGTTTGTTTTTACACCCGTGGCCTTAATCGGCCCTAATAAGTCAGATTTATGTTGAGATATGGTGGGTTAGGGCTGCCCAAACTAATTTTTTTTTTATAAATTGATACTTATAATATAAAAATCTTTTTTCACAAACTTATAGGCATATATTTCTAAATATGGACTTTTAAAACTCTTATATTTGTATCAGTAATAAAAAAATAGTCTAGTATTATCAAGTAAAATATAAGATATACTAACATAATTAGTCTTAGGTAAATATATATATTTTCATTATTCAATAAAAGAAATGTCAGTAAGCATTTACATTAATGATAAAAATAATTAAGAAGTAAAGAATATTTGTGTTGGTAATAAAAATTGCAGTATGCAGAGATAATTAAATGAAATAAAAATTAAAAAAATAAGATGACAAGGTATGAATAACTAAAAAAAAGTAACTATTAGGGCGAGTTGGACAGAACATACCTTCACCCGTGGCCCGACCCAACCTGAAATAGTTTTGTTTAAAGTTATGCAAATTTATATTTTTAGCCCGGCTCGGCCCGACTCGATTAGACCGGGCTAGGACGGGCTCCTAGGGCCAATCGGGCCGATGAACACCCCTAATAGCAACTTTGGCTCTTTAAATGTGTCTCTAAAAAACCACTAAATATATGATACCTTAACAATTTTAAACTTTTCAATTAAGGACCTTATGATGAAAAATGAAGTATAAAAATAAAAATAATGTTTATTAATATAAAATAAATTATTTTAAGTTATTAAATAAAGTCTAGGTAATTTTTAGATTAATTATGGAACTTATAAAATTTTTTAAGGACTTTTTTTTAATAACTTAGGTACATAATTTAATACATTAAACTTTCCTAGGGAAAAAATGCAATATTAGCCAAAGAATATTATAATATTCCTCCAACTCTCTTTTTCTCCACCTTTTTCCTTATACTCTTTCATGTTTTTTTGGATTCTTCAATGCATATTAACATCTTTTCTCCATAAGTAGTATACCATTTAGTTCCAGTCTAGTTTATCATCGACTTGGTGACAACGCATGATATCTCAGATATTATTTTATGCAATTGCCTCTAGACAATGCAAACTACAGCTCAGTGGCTAATCGACCTAGGCTCCTGAAAGCCAAGAGCCAATACTTCGTGTAACAACCAGAAGAAAAGAAAAGAAAAAGAAAAAAAAAAAAGAAGAAAGCTGAAAATTTTTGAAGGGCTGAAAATTTTCTAAGTTTGCTAGCTACAGCCTAGCTATAGCGAATGTACCTATTCGCTATAGTAAAAAATGATCTAGCTATAGCGAGAATGCCTTCTCGCTATAGCGAAAATGCTTCTAGTTATAGCGAGTGAAAGCACCCGATATAAAAATCAGGGCGTTGCTCACCGTAGTGCACGCTGTAGCGAAGGCAGGGGTTTGGGACTGACACAAGCTCGCCGTAGAGAGGGTTATGACTTGCTATAGCGAGGGTTAGTCCGGAAAAATGTGAAAAAAGAGAATTTGACTTTTTAAAGCCTCCCAACCCCTCCTTTCTTCTCTTAACTGACTTAAGCTCCTTTTAAGACAGAGAAAAGGGCGAAGGAGAGAGATAGAAACCTAGAGGAGGAAGGAAGAACAAGCAAAGGTAAGGTTTTGCATGAATTTTCTCTTAGAATATTGATCTTCTTTCCTTGCCCTCTCTTCCTATGGTTTGGGTAGTGAAAGTAGTTGGGTTTTGAGCTTGGTCCAGAAGAGGGAGAGTGGAAAAAAACCCTTCTTGAAGAAGACCAAAACTCACATATCCTTACTTCTTCCTCTTTGCCTTCCCTTTTGAGAGCTTGAGAGAGGAAGGAGAGTTAGTAGAATTCTAGAGAGAGAAACCCTAGTTTCTCTTTATGAATCAAGTGTTAAAAGAGTAATCCCATACTTTTGTGTGTCTAGGCTTAAGAGAAGCACTCCCATCTAGTGGTAATTATGAAATCAACAAGGGAGGAGACAAAGTGAAAGAGAAGTTTGTGAATAGCCAATAAGGTAGCTCTCTCCACCTTCTCTTATACATAGATGTGTGTTTACATTGTCTTATATGTGTGTATATATGTTTTTAAACCATGAAAAGTATGCTAGCATGATGATGCCTCATGTATTTCAATGATGTTTTATGTGATTTCTTGTGTTTGCTTGAGTATGGAAAAGCCAACAACCCTTTAGCCATGGTGAGGATGAACCAAGAACCCTAAGTTGGTTGAGACAAAGCAAAGAGTCTCCCAAAAGTGAGGTTGACTCCCAAGAGTAAGGGTTGAGTCTAAGAACCTCTTAAAGAATGGGTGAAGCAAGTCCAAAATCCACAAGTAAATGGGTGAGGCTAATCCATTTGCCTGGCAAGCTTTTGTATGTTATGTATGGCCTACTCAAATGTTGAAAATGCTTTTCTTATGATTTCACTTGCTAATATGCCCATGCATACATTGTGAGACTTGTTTGCATGCTTTGTGTATGATTGAATGAGAGATGAGCTATTGAGATTCTTTGAATCTCACTCCCCCTCTCCACCATCCAAACATGCTAGGTGGACCAAGTGAGGCAAGAGATGGGAGCTACCAAGCTTGAAACTAAGGATTTCGGTGAAGAAATTATAAAGAATCATGTTGCCACCATTTTGTAGTTATGTTAAGGGATGTAATTTAATGATGTACATGATGTAGCACTTGTAAATGGATGTACTTAATGTATATATATGAGAATTGAACTTATGGTGCATGATGTAGCAAATTTTGGGAATGAATGGCAAGATCTTAGTATTGCCCACATGGGTGTATGTGTTGGTGTGGGAGAGTGAGTTTTACAAATCTGGGTTGTTAGACACTTGAGCCATGTTTGATAGCCTATATTGATACTTTCCCATGTGCTCATAGAGCCTTAGAGGTAGAAGAGGCTAACTTGAACCTTTAAAGCCTCTTTGAACACAAGAAAATGGTCCATTTGTCCATGATGTCCAATTCTGACCAAATGACCTTTCCTTGCCTTGAAATTTGGCATGTGACTAGATCTTATCTAGAGCTTTTTCAGAAGCTAAAGATTAGGTCATTTGGAGATCTATAGAATTTTCTATGATTTTTCAAAGTTGGTATTAGAAATTCGGATCTTCATAAACACTGTTCATTTGGTTAGTTGTGGAATTGTGTCATCCGAAGGGCAAACGTAGTCCAATGGCTACGAAATTTTATAGGCAGAAATTAGATAGTCACAGTGACTTATAGCAACTAGAAGCACCTCATTTGGAGGTTTAGAGAGGAAGATATGCATTTTCGAAGGTTCTGCCCAGTATCAGTCTTCTTGCCAGACCCGAGGTACTGTTTCATCTATTTCTGAGAGTTTGGCTCGATGAAATGATCTAGAGCCATTTTTCCTCTCTATTTAACATCTACATATTTCCATAGTGGTATCATTTATATGCATTGGATTTTTGTGGAATTAGTTAGACATTTTTAAAGTTCATATCAGTAAATTGTGACAGTAGCAAAGCCTCCTCCGACTTCCAGATGATTTTGCGTATCAAACATCCTATGTGTGGGATGTTATGACTTGCACATATTTTTAGCATGAATCAGACATCCTAAGATTTCCACAATGACCAAGATTACATGTTTTCAATTTTTATGGATTTAATTGTGATTTTTCAAACTTTGCCCAGAAATGAGGTCAAGTATGGCCGAAAATGAATGTGCATGTTTCATATCCCTTTTTAGTTTCCATGGGTTTAAAGCATGTTTTTGGGATTGAAATGAGTTGTAATGGTGTAATTAAATATGAGGATGCATAGAATGAGCTCACCCGGTCCATGTGACATTAAGATGAATTTTTAAGCATGCATGATGCCATAAAAGGGAAAGTGTATAAGACTCCATGAGGAAGATCCCCCCTTTATCCTTCCCATATCTCATATGAGCATATAAGGTAGGATGGGTATGAGCTAGAAATGATGGTGTTACACTTCGTCACAAGTCATACTGTGAAAATGCACTCTAGAGGTTTCAATAGTTTATAGCCCTCTTGTCTAATAGCTCTGATACCATCACTGGTCTCAATACGAGATCGGCGCACATTTGATTCAATCTCTCTTTTTTTAGATCATTCCATTTTTGGAGATCTTCTTCTGAGAGACACAGTTCAGGAGTCCTTAAGAAGTCTTGGTACTCTTGAACATACCATCACTGGTCCTGACACGAAATAAGTGCATATTCAATTCCATCTCTCTCTTTTGAGATCATTTCATTTCTGGGGATTTTCTTCTGAGAGACACAGTTCAGGAGTCCTCAAGAAGTCTTGGTACTTTTGAACATACTCCAGAGTGAGAGGAGGATAAATTTGGTTTAATTCCTTTCTTTCCTCAAGAGTTATCCAATAAATAAATTCTGGACAAAGATAATCAAAAGTGTACTTAGCACATTTATCCCTTAATCTTTCTGGGATAAGATTGATTCTTTGTTGTCTTAATAAAAAATATTCAATTCGAGTATTCTAATTAGAATCATCAGAATCCTTTTCCAGGTATGCTTGCACTAACAACCACTCTTTCTCTTCTAAGCTTTCGTGTGCTGGCCTCTTAGAATCAATGATTCTTTTGATCTTCTTGGAAGCTCGTTTTAACAAAGAACTCATTGACAATGTGATTATCTTTTTTCAGATAGTATTATTTTAACACTTTTTGATACACAGGATTCTCAAAAGAGGCAAGTGTAAAGCATACTGATGTTTGGACAAGATAATCGTGAGAGATTTGCTACTAAAAGATGTCAGAAGATAAATGAAACTTATAATGAAGATATGAGAAAATTGAAGTTTATTTAAACTTTGTTTACAAGGGTTTCTAAGGCTTAGAGAGTTCTGTCTTGTTAAGACTTTGTGACACTTCTTATAAAGAAGGTTAAAGTATACAAGACAAACTAGCTTTTCAAACTTTTACAAAAGTAAAGACACATTGGCTGACAAGCTTTTCCTAAAGCAACCTTTACAATCTAGAAAGTAAAGTGACTCACATGCTGAATAGTAAACACTCATAATTATACAATAAAGCATGAGCTGTCAGAATAAGCTTTAGGATAAGGCTTATCCTTTCTTGATGGGCTCATAGGATGGTGATAGATTAGGGTCCTCATCAGAGTTAGTGACATCAGGGTCTTTTGGATTCTTTTTGAAATAGGTGGTGAACTATTCTTCAAATTCTCTTAGAGTAATTGGTTCGTAGGAGGAGGTTGAGTCGATGAAGAGGAAGCTCCTGGGTCCTGTGAACTGGTTCTTGTGAAAAAATTAACCATATGGGCTAGAGTTTATAGTTCTATATTGGGAAGGTTCAACTCTAGAAACTAGGGTTCTTTAGGAATGAATTGTCTAGGGTATGGTCCCAATGAAGTGCAGAATATGAACTGATTATCCTTATTATTATTAATTTCACATAAAAATAATTTTAAAGTTTTTAATGCACTACAGGATTGTTTTGGCCAGTTTAAAAAGGTGTTCCATTCATATGCATGATTACGAGTCAGGAGCATATTTTGTTTGTTGACCCAGTAAGGACGGTGGAAGATGAAGATACTGGATACTTGTTGGTTTGCAGAGGGTATCTTCCAAAGATTATGCTGTTGGATGAGACGATCGAGTTTTGAACGCCACCATGGTAGTGGAGAGAACTATTCAAGTAAGGTCTATAGGTTGGAATTCCTATTTTTTGAAGTAGTGAACTAATAGAAAATCATTAGAGGTGGGAAAGATATAACACCGGAATAGAGAGCATTCCAAGCCCATAAGTACAAGAGGACATCATCAGTTACTTGGTCTGTTATTTGGAGCAGAAGCAGAAAAGGTGTTTGGATAAGGTTGAAGGCAGGGGGAATGACAATGTATAGAGCATTTTTAAGATACCTGTGGAGGTAGTAAAATAGGGACTTTTGGACAAGCTGTTGGATTTTTGCAGGAGTGGTTGGCCATAGTTCTCCAAGAAGAAAATTCTTTTTGAGCTATGGAGAAGGGTAATGGATAAGAGGAATGGGTTTGGCTGGGGTGATGAGATTGAGAACTTTGAGAGGTCTGGAGAGGAAATCAGTTAGGATGTTGTGGCACCCTTTAATATGTTCAACATTAATTTTATAGCAGGAAAATAAGTCTTTTCAACGCATCAGTTGCTTATCTGGAAGGACTTTTTGTTAGACTATAAAATCTTAAGGAAGGAAAAGTTATCCATTTGCACAGGAAAATCATGTGAGCATAGGTAAAAATTAAACTTCTCTATCCCTCTTTTGAAAGTAAGAATCTCTTTATAGATTGCATGATAATATTTTTCAGAGTCTTTTAATTGTCTGCTTGCATGGCCACCGTAGTATTTCTTTCCATTAATCTCTTCAAGTAGGACAGCGTCCTAAAAATCTTCACCAGCGTTTGTCTGAAGGATCCTTTTATCCTTATCAAGAATCTTTAAAGGCAAAGGCACTTGAGACTCTTTTGAGGTGTCACACTGCTGTAGTCTGGACAGGTCCCCAAGGAGAGGGGTCTTTTTTTGAGGAGCTTTGACAGTCGGCTTGTATGATTAGATACTTTTAGAATAAAGTCTCTGATAAAATTAATCACACTAAGGAATTGTTGAATTTCTTTGATAGAGAGATCTTCATATGGCCTTATTAACACGAATTGAACCCCGCATCTATGAAATGGATCAAAATAGTTTGCCAAGTAGTAGTTTTATTCCTATCTCAAATGAAACATTAGTCACTGCACCTTTCATGTTAGAAGGTGAGGGTGATAATACATGGAATTTAATTAATTGGATCAATATGTTTTTGCTTAAACAATTAGGCAATGTAGTTGATCCCAATGTATCTTTTAGCTAGACTTTAAGACATCTACCCAAAGAAATCAAAGATATATTAGAAAAGGAATTAAAACATAAGCGAAGTTACTTCGTGTGTTTACAAGTGAGAGTTACAAGGCTTTATATAGGCGATGGGCGAGAGGCATTCCTCTGCCGCACCAATATAATAATTAAACTTTACTAAAGAACTTTAATAAAGGA
Source organism: Erythrophleum ivorense (assembly GCA_026724425.1). Classification (NCBI taxonomy): domain Eukaryota; kingdom Viridiplantae; phylum Streptophyta; class Magnoliopsida; order Fabales; family Fabaceae; genus Erythrophleum; species Erythrophleum ivorense. The sequence goes on from JAIUCV010002454.1 coordinate 40,509, forward strand.
GATTCTTTGCAGTTGCTTTTTGTAACACCATCATTTCTACTCATGCCCATCATCCCTCACTCATGCTCATGGGTGATATAGGAATAATAAGTGAGATCTTCCTCATTAGATTCATACACTTTCTTACATAGCGTTATGGTTAAAAATTCATTTTGGTGTCACATGTACCGTGTGAGCTCATGCTATGCATCCTCATATTTAATTGCACAATTACAACTCATTTCAATCATAAAAACTAGCTCACAACTCATGGAAACCGAAAGGAGACATGAGACATGCAGACTTGGCCCCATTTCTGGGCAAATTTGAAAAATTTACAACTAAATCTAGAAAAATCGAAAACATGCACTCTTGGTCATTCTGGAAATTTTAGGATGTCTACTTGATATAAAAATATGGATAAGTCTTAAAATCCCAAGCACAAAGCGTTTGACATGCAAAATCATCTGGAGGTCGCAGTGGTCCTGATACTGTCACAATTTACTGATATGAACTTCAAAAATGTCTAAATAATTCCACAAAAATCCAATGCATGAAAATGATGCCACTATGGAAAGGTGTGGATGTTAACTAGAGAGAAAAAATATCTCTAGATCAGTTCATCAAGTCAAACTCTTAGAAATCGATGGAACAGTACCTCGGGTCAGGCAAGATGACTGATACTGGGCAGAACCTTCAAAAATGCATATCTTTCTCTCTAGACCTCCAAATGAGGTGCTTCTAGTTGCTACAAGTGACTGTAACTGTCTAGTTTCTGCCTATAAAATTTCGTAGCCATTGGATCACGTTTGCCCCTCAGATAACACAATTCCACAACTGACTAAATGAACAGTGTTTATGAAAATCTGAATTTCTGATACCAACTTTGAAAAATCATAGAAAATTCTATAGACCTTCAAATGACTTGATCTTTAGCTTCCCGAAAATCTCTAAACAAGATCTAGTCACATGCCAAATTTCAAGGCAAGGAGAGGTCATTTGGTGACTTGGATATCATGGGTAAAGTGACCTATTTCTTGTGTTCAAAGAGGGCTAATGGGGTCCAACTTTGCTTCTCCTACCTCTAAGGCTCTATGAGCACATGGGAAAGCATCAACATAGGCCATTAAACATGGCTCAAATGTCTAACAACCCAGATTTGCAAAACTCACTCTCCCACACTAACACATACACCCATATGGACAATGCTAAAATCTTACTATTTATTCCAAAGCTTGCTACATCATTCAAGATGGTTCTCATTCTCATACATATATGATAAATACATTCATTTACAAGTATTCATACGTGCTACATCATGTACATCATTAAAGTATACCTCTTGACTTAACTACAAAGTAGAGACAAAATGGCTCTTTTATAATTTCTTCACCGAATTTCCTAGCTTCAAGCTTGGTGGCTCCCATCTCTTGTTTCACTTGGTCTACCTAGCATGTTAGGATGGTGGAGAGGGGGAGTGAGATTCAAAGAATCTCAATAGCTCATCTCTCATTCAATCATATATAAAGCATGCAAATAAGTCTCACAAATATATGCATGGGCATATTAGCATGTGAAATCATAAGAAAAGCATTTTCAACATTTGAGTAGGCCATACATAACATACAAAAACTTGCCAAGCAAATGGATTAGCCTCACCCATTCACTTGCGGATTTTGGACTTACCTCATCCATTCTTTAAGAGGTTCTTAAACTCAACCCTTACTCTTGGGAGTCAACCTCACTTTTGGGAGACTTTTTGCTTTGTCTCAACTAATTTTAGGGTTCTTGGCTCATCCTTACTATGGCTAAAGAGTTGTTGGCTTTTCCATACTCGAGCAAACTAAAGCAATCACATAAAACATCATTAAAATATATAAGGTATAATCATGCTAGCATACTTTTCATGGTTTAAAAACATACATAAACACATGTAAGACAATGTAAACACACATCTATGCATGAGAGAAGGTAGAGAGAGCTACCTTATTGGCTATTCACAAACTTTCCCTTTCAATTTGTCTCCTCCCTTGTTGGTTTCACAATCACCTCTAGATGGGAGTGCTTCTCTTGAGCTTAACCACACAAGAAGTATGAAATTATTCTCTTAACACTTTATTCATGGAGAGAAACTAGGGTTTCTCTCTCTAGAATTCTACTAACTCTCCTTTCTTTCTCAAGCTCTCAAAAAGGAAGGCAAAGAGGAAGAAGTAAGGATATGTGAGTTTTGGTCTTCTTCAAGAGGGGTTTTTCCACTCTCCCTCTTTTGGACCAGCTCAAAACCTAACTACTTCCATAATCAAATCCATAGGAAAAGAGGGCAAGGGAAGAAGAACAATATTCTAAGAGAAAAGCCATGCAAATCTTACCTTTTTTTGTTCTTCCTTCCTTCTCTAGGTTTCTCTCTCTCCTTTGCCCTTTTCTTTGCCTTAGAGGGAGCTTAAGTCGGTTAAAAGAAGAAAGAAGGGGTTTGGATGCTTTAATAAGTCAAATTCTCTTTTTTTACGCTTTTCCGGACTAACCCTCGCTATAGCGAGGCATAACCCTCACTACGGTGAGCTCGTATCAGTCCTAGACCCCTGCCTTCGCTACGGCGTGCGCTACGGCAAGTAACGCCCTGATTTTTGTATGGGGTGCCCGCACTCGCTATAGCTAGAAGTATTTTTGCTATAGCTAGAAGGCACTCTCGCTATAGCTAGACCATTTCTCGCTATAGCGAACAAGTATATTCGCTATAGCTAGGCTGTAGCTAGCAGACTTAGAAAATTTTCAGCCCTTCGAAAAATTTTCAGCCTTTTCTCTTCTTCTTTCTTTTCTTCTTTTTTTCTAGTTGTTACACTTTTGTCATTTCTTCTTTTCTTTTGTCAGTTGTCGATAGCTTTGAGTCGCATCCTTCTTTTTCTTCTTTGTCTTTTTTCTCTGAGTCATCGGTTGCTTTTTTCTTTGTGTCACTTTCTTGTTCCCTTCTTTTGACTTTCCTGCTGCTTCTTTTTGCTTTATATCTTTTCTTTTTGTCGCGTCATTACTTTGGCGCTACTTCACATTTCGAGGATGTTGATGCTTGTTGGTGGATTATTCTGATCTTCGGTTGATTTTTCTTTGTTTTTACAATAGATACATACATGGGAAGGATATTCTGATAACTGTTGGCATATTCTTCTTTTGGTGTCGTCAGTATTATCCATTTGATTTGTTTTTATTTTTTCATAGAATTTAGCAAATAGGCGGGGTTTTCTACTTATTCTTCCTACTGAATAAATACATGAATATTAGCCTGTGAAGTACGTCCATCGGAGTTCTTCACTAGATAGAGTTCTGTTCATTTCTGAGAAAATAGTCTCAATTTCTTGGGCTCTTATTTTTGAAATAAGAATAAGGAATTCTTCTTGATCAATGGTGGATTTCTCGGATTTTTCAAATTCGAACGGTTTCTTTGTTGTTCCGAATTTAATAAGATTAATTGGAGGATAAAACTTCTCTGAGGTGATTTCTGCTATTGTGGAATAACATCTCATATACATGGTGTACTGAGTGATGATATTGTGGTAGTGTTTGGCGGCTTCTTAGACGACTTTTGGTAATAGAGATAGTTCCAAAAGTTCTTTTGAGGGGTATATACAGTGAACTAATCCATAACAAAATAAAGTATAAACTAATCGAGGGTTGGTGCCAGGATTAATGACAGCTTTGTTAATGGAATAATGAGAAATATATTTAATGGTTGGAGCAGATATACGACACTGGTTAAGTTTATGAATAATCATTTGAAAATATTCATACTATTCCTAAAGTCTTCTTTAGGCTTGGCTTAATGGATTTGATGTTGATGAGGAGGCTATTTGTGGACTAAATTGGGCCTGTTCTTAGGCTTGTTTAATTTCCTGTTCTAAGATGGCTGCAAATGATGAAGTAGATGGAATATGTGTTGATGGACTTTGAGGAGTTAATGGAGGAGTTGGAGTGAGTGAAAGACCCATTACTTGTCTTTCTAATTGGATTAATCGTTTTTCTAACTCACCAACATGAGAACTAAAGTTACCCATAGCTTGAGTGAGATAGTTGACAGTGCTACTGATATTATTCGTCTGATTAGTCGTCTGAAACGACAAAATAGTGATATTGAGTTCTATGGCATTTATTCATGCAATAAGATGAGGATACGAGTGTTCCTCTTCTTGTTGATTACTCGTAGCTTTACTTGTTTGAGATGATTGCTCTATCTCTACTCCAAAAGTCAGCAATTAAATTATTTTTTCCTTTCACATATTCAATAGAATAATCATAATAAGATAACTCAGCTTGCCATTTATATAGCATTTTATTTGATAATTTATTGGTCCTTAATCCTCTTGCTAACCAAAATTTTACTTGGGTATTATCGGTTCATATTATAAAATGACTATTAACAATGAATAACTCGAATTTTTCTACGGCTTTTACTATTGCTAAGAATTCTTTTCAAGTTGAGTGATATTTAATTTGGCTTTCATTAAATTTTCCACTAGTGTACCGAGTAATTATTTCTTGTTCTTTATCGTTTTTATGATAAAGGACAGTGCCCCAATAGTTGTCTGAGCATCAGTATAAATAATCCATTTTATATTTTCTTGGGTTGGAATTATTAATTTTCGTAGATTACTACATAAATTCTTAATTTTCTGAATAATTTGCTCAGTTTCTTCATTCCATTGCCAATTAGATTTTTCTCTAGCTAATTTAATGATTTGAGCAATATATTTTGATAAATGGGGTATAAAATTTCTAACTTGATTTACTAACCCTAAAAATGATTGTAATTCTTTTTTATTTGTTATTTTGATAAAGTCTTGTACTTTTTTACTAATATGTTCTTGTAGTTCTATTCCATTAGAGCTGATATAATGCTCTAAAAAGGTTATTCTTTCCTTTCTTAATTCTACCTTCTTGGGTGAAATATTAATTCCTTTTTCTTCAACTATCTTCATAAATTGATCTAAATATTTTTCATGTTGTTCTTTATTTTCTAAAAATATTAAAATATCATCTATGTATATTATAGCAAAATCTTTAATGGGTGCTAAAAGTTTTTGTATGTGTTCTTGAAATATACTTGGACTATTATGGAATCCCATTGATAATACATTCTATTCATATAATCCTTCAGAGGTTAGAAAGGCAGTATATTTTTTATTTGGTTCTTCTAACTTTATTTGGAAGAATCCTGATTTACAATTGAATTTACTAAAGATTTGTTTTCCTTTTATTAGATTAAATAAAAGTTCAATCTTTGGAATTGGGTATCGGTTTTTGACAACTAATTCATTTAGTTTTTTATAATTTATAACCATTCTAGATTTATTTTTTCTTATTTCGACATCGCTCATGACAATCATGGCAGGTGAACAATAATTTGATCTACTTTCCCTAATTAGATTATATTGTTTCATTTCATTTAAATGCATAATAAATTCTTGTTTATCCTTTGGTGTCCAGGGATAGGGTTTACAATAGATTTGCTTACTGTAATCAAGTAATTCTATTTTAGCATATGGTTTTGATTTTTCCCAGTGGATTAAAGGGTTCTCACTATAGTTTTTGAGTATTCTTTCTTCAATAGTTTTTTGTCTTTCAATGGTTCTTAATGATTTCATGACTTCACTGTCAATGGCTTTTTTATTAGGAATAAATTGGATTTCATTTTCCAATTATTTTCTTTTAAAGTTGGTATCAGTTCTATTATATGGATTTTATATTCTAATTGCCCAAGCTTGGTGTTTGTGTTGTTAATATTAAGATTTTTTCGGTAAAGTGTAGAGGCATATATTGTCCTAAGAAATCCATTCCTAAAATGATATCAGGAGTGGTTTCATTATATTGGTGTAAAAGTGGAATTTTCAGCTCATATTCTCCTATTTGTATTGGGATATCTTTAGCGAAAAATTCAATGAAATGTATTTCTTTTCCAGCACTACTCATTCTTATTGGTTTGTCTTTTTTCCATAATTCAGTGGGTAATATATTGTATTTAGTTGTGGTTATATTTGCTCTTGTATCAACCATAACATGGTATTTGCGTGATTGATATTTTACATAGTTAAATTTTACTAAGATATAATAAAACTTCATTAAATCAATTTTATTTTTTCAAGAATTACTACTTGGTGTTCTATATTTATTAAAATTCTGTTTTCTTGAATTCTATATGGCTTCACATATTCTAAGAAGTTTTT
>JAIUCV010002455.1:0-46691 GCA_026724425.1 Erythrophleum ivorense
ACAAAATCTTTTCCATGGGTTTTGAACCAGAAGACCAGCCCCTTTCTGGTGGCATTCTGCTCTTGTTTGCCCAATCTAATTTCTCCAATTGTCTCCCTCATTTAATTTGAAGAGTTTCAACCTACATCACCTATATATAATCGTAGCAGCAAAATAATTAATACTAGGAAAAAGTGTTGTCATTTTTTGATTCCTTATTTAATCTGTCTGAAGAAATTTGGAATTCAGCAGTCTATTCTGATTCATTTTATTTCAAAAAGGAGTAATACATATAAAGGAGATGGTTGACTCTAGGAATCAGCCAACCAATTTCAGAAATCAAGGAGGAAAATAAGGAAATAAATACAAAATAAAGATAGCATGATATATGGAAATACAAAAAGAAAGAAATAAGTTGACTATGATGCTAAAATCCCATGTGATAAACAAGGGACAATCAGAAAATGAATGAGTCAATAATTATGGGATTCCAACACTCTCCCTCAAGCTGGGAACAGTTTGAAGCTAAAATGACCAATTTTCTTTTCTTCTTTCACAGCATATTGATGCAAGGTGTAGGATTTTGGCTTCCTTATTCCACTTTGTTGCAAGGTGCAAGTCTTCTTCCTCACCCCACTTTGATGTGATGTGCAGTCTTCTTCTTCTTCTTTTTTTTTTTTAATTACCTCCCAACCTCACTTTGTAGCAAGAGTTTTGGTTTTGGATGGCCAAACCTCACTTTTTGTGAGGTTGAGGTCCTGGTTCTGCTAAACACCAATGTATGGTTTTATTATACTACCAACATATTTTGTCATTCAAGTCTTGTAGGCTCTAATATCATGAAAATTTTTAGAGTCATCATTTTTTGAAAATCTTCACTATCCAAAGCACAAACTTGCTCAAAATGGAGAAATTTCTCTCAAGGGTGTTCTACGAATTTGTGGGTAAGAGAGAGCTGAATAATGCATCTATATTATTAACTCAAGGTACTGTACATATATAATAAGAATGACAGAAACAGAGGTGGAAGAATAGGGAGGAAATCTGGAAGGGAATAAATCCCGCCTAAAGCTTTGCCTAACTTCCCAAAGAATCATCAAAATATTTACAATAAATATTTTCTAAATAAAGCAAATCTTAACCACACTCCCCCTTAAGTTGGATCATAAATATCTATCATATCCAACTTGCTGATACATTCTTCAAATTAAAGCTCCTTTGTGAATACATCGGCCGTATGCTTCTTAGTTGGTATATAAGTTAGATAGATAGTCCCATCTTCTATGTTTTCCTTGATTAAATGCCTGTCAACCTCTGTATGTTTCGTTCTATCGTGCTGAAAAGGATTGTGAGAATGTTGATGGCTGCCTTATTATCACAAAAGAGCCGTATAGGTGACTCCAAGGTAATATGCAATTCTGTTAATATTCTCTTTAACTAGAGGCCTTCACAAATGCCCTTTGCAATAGCTCGGAACTCAGCTTCAGCACTGCTCCTTGCAACCACCCTTTGTTTCTTACTTCGCCACGTGACTAAATTTCCCCAAACAAAGGTGCAGTATCTAGTAGTTGATCTTCTATCCTCCACTGAATTTGCCCAATTTGCATCTGTGTAAACTTCTATGGTTCTTTGATCTCCTCTTTTGAACAAGAGACCTCTTCCTAGAGTACCTTTTAGGTATCTTAATATTTTATAGACAGCCTCAAGATGTCCTTCCCTAGGTGTATGCATATAGTGACTTATCGCACTAACCACAAATGCGATATCTGGTCTAGTGTGTGATAAGTAGATTAGTCTTCCAACAAGTTTTTGGTATTTTTCACGATCAATCAATTTACCATCATCTTCATACTTTGTACTCTCTATATGTACAGTACTTGGTTTACACCTAAGCATACCCATTTCCTTCAAAAGATCAAGGACATACTTCTTTTGTGAAATATAAATTCCCCTTTTTGATCGAGCCACTTCCATTCTTAGAAAATATTTCATCTCACCCAAGTCTTTAACTTCAAACTCCTTTGTTAAGGCAAACTTGAGTCTTCCCATCTCCTCTGTGTCATCACCAGTGACTACAATATCATCTACATAGACAATTAAAATTACCTTTCGTCCTTTTCTAATTCTAAAAACATAGTATGATCTGATTGAGCTTGTATATATCCTTCAGATTTAAGAACTCTAATAAATCTTTCAAACTAGGCTTGTGGAGATTGTTTTAAACCATAGAGTGACTTCTTTAGCTTACACACCCTATTTTCTCCTCCTTGCTTGTCAAAACCTGGAGGAAGCTTCATATACATCTCTTCCTTCAATTCTCCATTTAAGAAGGCGTTCTTAATGTCCAATTGATGGAGAGGCCAATCTAAGTTGGCTGCCACAGATAGCAAAACTCTTATGGTGTTAAGTCTTGCCACAGGTGCGAATGTCTCCTTATAATCCATATCATAGGTTTGTGTAAAACCTTTTGCTACAAGGCGAGCCTTATATCTTTCAATAGAGCCACTAACATTATATTTCACTGTAAACACCCACTTACATCCTATAGGCTTCTTTCTTCTTGGAAGATCAACTTCCTCCCATGTCTCATTCCTTTTAAGAGCCCTCATTACATCCAAGACTGCCTCTCTCCATTCAGGTATTTCAAGGGCATCTTGGATATTATTAGGAATTTGAATTCTATCCAGATCTGCAATAAAGGCATGATAACGAGGAGATAAAGTTTCATAAGACAAATTTTTCTATTGGATGCATTGTGCACGATCTGGTTTTCTTCCTCGAGGCAATGGGAATGTCTAAATCATCAATTACTTGTCCTTGTTCCTTATCAGAAACATCCTTTTCTTCTGCTTCAGAATCCTATATAGGTTCAAAATTTGGTACTGCTTCAAGTGCAAGAAGTGCACTACCTGACTTTTTCTTCCGAGAGTAAACATTTAACTCTTTATTTTGTAAATTGTTATGTGTATCTCTCCCTGTATCAGAATTCACTTTTGTTTGTGGCATAAAAGTATTATGTTTTGGTTCAATAAGTGCAGGTACATATTCAAAAAGATGAGAGATAGGTTCTAAAGGCTGAGATTCAGATTCATTATCAACTTCACTCCAATACTCCCCCTGAATCGAAGACTTGGGGAAGAATGGTTCTCCTTCATTGAAAGTGACATCACTACTAACAAATAGTTTTCTGGTTTGAGGGTGATAACATTTGTAACCTTTTTGAGTTGCAGAATAGCCAAGGAATACACACTTAACAAATCTAGGATTAAGTTTATTGTGTTCATGACTGTGAACAAATGCTGAGCACCCAAAAACTTTCAAAGGAAGGTTAGTTTCAAGGTGTGATGTAGTATGAATTTCTTGGAGTTTTTCAAATGGAGATTTAAATGAAAGGATACGACTGAGCATTCGGTTGATTAAGTAAGTAGCAGTAAGAATGGCATCCCCCCAAAAGAATTTCGGCACATTACTAGCAAACATTAGGGCCCTAGCAACTTCAAGAAGGTGTTTATTCTTTCTTTCTGCAATCCCATTCTGTTGAGGACTATTGACACATATGCTCTTATGAAGGATGCCATGTTCTTGTAAGAAGCTATGGAGATTTTTATTAAAATATTCAGTGCCATTGTCAGTATAGAGGATTTGAATACTGGTTTTGAATTGGTTGTTGATCATAATATAGAAATTGATGAATGTGGAAGGAACTTCAGACTTATCTTTCAACAATGAATGTAATGAACCATTTTGAGTTTGTGCGATTTGTAGTGCTTGATCGACCCCAAAGATCACTATGGACAATGGAAAAAGGCAGAGTGGGTTTGTATTCAGATCTTTTAAATGAAGTTCTTTGGTGCTTAGCAAATTCACAGGCATCACACTAAACATGGGAATTTTTATTCATAGAAAGTTTAGGAAATAAACAAGACAAATATTGAAAGTTAGGATGACCCATCCTTTTATGCCATAATAGTAGTTCATCATTCCTAGGGATAGATATATTATGGCATAAATTTGTAGAATTAAATTTACTCTCCACATCTTCATCAAGGTAGTACACTCCATTGCACTCTTTAGCATTGCCAATCATCCTCCCCGATGACAAGTCCTAAAAAATACAATAAGTAAGGAAGAAGTGAGCACTGCAGTTTGCTTCTTTTGTTAATTGACTGATTGACAGTAAGTTATATTCTAAATGGGAAACATTAAGGACAGAATTTAAATTCATAGAATTTGTAACTCTTATATTTCCCTTTCCTGCAATTGAAGTTAAGGAACCATCTGCAATTCTGACCTTTTCATGACCAGCACAAGGAGAATAAGAATTAAATAGATGAGAGTCATCTGTCATGTGATCTGAAGCTCCTGAATCAACTATCCACCTCCTTTTATTAGATGAAGTTTGTAAAGCTTAAATGAAATTACCTCTCAATGTAGCATTAGCAGAACCTGTCTTATTTTGCTGCTGTCCAGAGGTCTGTAAGTTACTCAACAACTCAAGTAATTTGCCCAGTGAGATATTTTGGTTGACACCTTGCTTCTGGTTTTCTTTAGATTTTTTTGAACCAGTATCACTTGAGACTTGATAACCTCGTGCCTTCCCTTTCCGCGACTTCCAATCAGGTGGTTTTCCATGAATATCCCAACATGTTTCTTTGGTGTGACCACTTTTCTTACAATGTTCACACCACTTCTTCTGACCCTTTTAATTTAAGTCACTACTTCTAGATACCATTGCAGACCCTTCCTGTGTTGGAATTGGTGCTGCAACTGGTTCTTCTTTCAACATGACTTTCCGTCTTGCAGCTTCTCTCCTTACCTCAGAGAACACTTCCTTGGTTGGGGGTAAAGGAAATCTACTCAGAATTCTACTTCTGACATCATTGAGGTTCTTGTTCAGACCTGCCAAGAACTCAAAGACTCTTTCTTTTTTAATCTTCTGATTATACATTATGACATCATCCTTACATCTCCACACTTTTTCAGCGAGGAAGTCAAGTTCCTGCCATAATGCTACCATCTCCACCTAATACTCTGTAACATCTCGATCACCTTGCTTTGCCACTACTTGGTTTTGATCTCATATAGGCGTGAGACATTCTCCCCATCAGAGTATGATTGTCGCACTCCTTCCCAGATTTCTCGTGCTGTTGGCAAGAACATGAAGGTCCATTTGATAGGTGGAACCATGGCGTTGACAATCCATGAAGACACCATCGAGTTATCTGTCTCCCATTGTCGTAGAGCGTGCTAGTTGGCTGGGTCTGGAGCTTTTGCATCTTCAGTGATCATGCTTAGCTTCCCGCGACCTCCGATAGCCAATTTCATTGCCTGCGCCCATTCTTTGTAATTCGACCCATTGAGTTTTTCATAGATGATCACCATCGACGACCCTTCGAGACTAGAAATGGATGAAGATTGACTTCCAGTCTAGCTCTGGCTCGCCGCAGAGGATCCTTCGAGATTCAAACTCATGTTTTCTCTTGTTGAATTCGACTGCAACAGGGCTTCGTCGTCTTCGTTTTCTCCTTCTGAATCGCGCTCCGATACCATGTGGGTAAGAGAGAGCCGAATAATGTGTCTATATTATTGACTTAGGGTACTGTACATATATAATAAAAATGACGGAAATAGAGGCAAAAGAATAGGGAGGAAATCTGGAAGGGAATAAATCCCACATAAAGCCTTGCCTAACTTCCCAAAGAATCAGCAAAATATTTACAATAAATATTTTCTAAATAAAGCAAATCTTAACCACAGAATTATATTCCACTTCATCTGTAGCACAAAGAAAGTGCAGTTCCATAGTACAACAGCATGGGATCTATCCAAACCCTTAGGAACCAAATATGTTTAGAAGACAGAAAATACAAACATCTTCCAAATGTCTATGACAATTAAGGTTTAAGAAATGCAGAAAATTAGTTATGTTTTCAACAATACATTAAAGAACCAACCTTGAAGATGAACAAGGCCTCCATGAACCCCAGGACATCTCTCCAGATCCAACTTGACCAAGTTAACAAGACCAGAAAAGCTACGCATTCCTTGGGCAGAAATTGCATTGTTTCTTCTAAAACTCAGACTAGTCAAGTTTGACAGACCTGGGACATTCAATTGGGCCAGAAATAACTTCATATGAACATCAATAATTCAGCATTACATGGAAAGACAACCGGATTATGAAAATTTGGAAAAAAGTTTTACACCAAAGAATGCCTCAGACAGATAATAGAGGATAAAAGAAATAATGATACATGATATGCATTTTTCATTTCAACTGCAATTATAAATCACACATTCAAGATAAAACAAAAAAATTATATTTGATTATTTGATGAACATGTTGAAAAAAGGACCAACTCTTGCAGGAAACCTCAGTGGTGGGAGCTGCATAGTTGAAGTTACATTACATCATATTTTAATATGCAGAAAAGGAAAGGAAAGATAGGATGAAATGAAATGTCAAAATTCAAGCAGATTATCAGCTTAAGATTTTTATATTCATATTTTTCAATACCACAAAAGGGAAAAGTGAAGTGTATATGTTTTAATAACTGTTCCTAAAGAAAAGAAATTTGAAAAAAAAAATTGAGGTATATACGGAGGGATAAGTAACATTTCTACAAACTGGCAGCATGAGTACGCTAGACTAACTTTTTTGTAAGATAAGAAATAAAGTTAATAACCACATCAATGCACATACAAAGTTTACACAAGCAATTTCTCATTCATGGTATGAGATTTTCTTTTCTTTTCTTTTTCTCCTTTTCCTTTGATAAAAAAAGTCCATAGAAGGAAGATAAGGGACCAAATATATATAACTACAGATGCACAAGACCATGTGCCAATATGAAAGACTTAAAAGAAACCCAGAAGAAGAAAGACTACCACTGATGTATTTAAGACCATGGTCTGAAATGTGGTCACAATGATTAAGATTTAAGGCTAGGAGATTGTTGCAATCTTTAAGAAAAGTCAGCCCATAATCAGTGACATCAGAACCACAAATATCCACAGAAAGTAAAGATGACCCTTGTGAAGAAATGACGTCCATCCAACTATCATTCACGCCAGCATATTCTCCCAGGTAAAGATCCTGTTAAACATGAAGTCGATGAGCTTAGATAATTTAGATCAAGAACAAATAACTGACCAGAATTGACAACAAAATAAAATAAAATATAAACATGCTATAGAATTTAAAATGATTTACCTGGAGAGCACAATCTTGAAAAGCTTCAAGGGTAGCACCAGTTAGACGATGGGAGTGCACCAATTCATTAAAAACTTGCTGACTTATATCCCGAGGGAGCATGGAAATCGAGCTATATCTGTCAATATCCTGTTGAAGAAAGATTACAATGATTATATCAAAAACAAAAATGAAAAGTCGAGATCAAGCATAACATTTTGTCTTAGAAGTACCTGACTTATTCTGTGGATGCACAAGTCCAACAGTGATGGACATTCTCCTTTCTGTAAATGGAAATTCATCGAAGGATAAGAAAATGAAGATGTGAGCCATTTCAAACTCCCACTTTTGCAATATCTTCGTGAAAGTCCTCTGTGAGAGCTGTCTTCAATGTCTTGCTCTTGCTTCCTGGAACAAGCTCCCCCCATTGAGGAAATATCTTGTAATCACCAGTCATAAAATTTGCAGCAGAACACTTGAGTAATCCGTTCAATAACCCAAAAAGGGAAGAGTACAGCTGAACAAGTTTTCAGCAGACTTGATCATTCAGAAATTGACGTCTCTTGAAAACATTCTCAAAAACTATAAAAAAGTTATAAAGCAGAGAGAGTTAGTTTTACCACATCAATTCAATTTATTAAAGCCCAATGATCAAAATGACTGAAACAGTTTGATTTTAGCACTTTATGATCTCTATCTTAGGCATGTTGGCATATTTCTAGTTTTTTTTTTTTAAAGAAAAAAGTTACAAGGGCCCGATGCATGGCAGTTTACAAGAGAAACAAGTAGAGATATCATTATCAACCCTATAAATTAATCAGTGCGAGTCTGATCAATCCAAACAAACCTCTGACCTCGTTAAACTAATATCTATATCTAATTCTAACATACTGTTGTCTTCAGTCTTCAACGATCACAAAATTAAGCATCATTTGCAATAAATACATTTCTAGTAAATCCCATAAACAAACCTTAATATGTACCTTAACAAGTATTTTATGACAAGACATTTACATTAATCTGAATAATTAGCCAAAAAAAAAACACAATATACGATGTTTATGCCCCTGTAAATCGCTGGAACTACAAAGCTATACAATATGTCGCTGAAAATTACAGTTCAATAACTAAGACAAAATAGATAAATAAATAACTCTGCATCATCTCCTTAATCAAACAGAACATCGAATAACTGATTCGCCTCAGACAGTAAAATATCTAAATACATATATACGTGTAAAAGTACGAGAAAGTACAGCAAATATATACATAAGAAAACGCAAATAAACACAGAAACGGCAAATTAGACTCAAATTTCTGAAACGACCCGTGAGAAAGAGCACGCAACAAGCTACACACCTCAGGACAATAATATAAGAAACAGAGCGATCAGCATTTTCCCGCTAATGAAGGAGAGGAAGAACGTTTTCTACCGAAACAAACAGGTCGAAATTCAAGAAGAGAAATCAAAGAGTAAAGTAACTATCCCCGATCATCTAACTTCTACTTTCATGTTCAGTGACGCCAACAGAGACGGTGAACCAAAAGCTGAAACTGGAGAGTGCAAGACACGAAGAGTGGTGGGTGGGAGGGAAAAAGGCAACATGTCCGTGACCGAGCCAGCATCCGAACCTACTGATAGTCGACAAGTGGCCCGTTTAGTCAGCTAAGGACGGCTCTCAGGTTCGGTTTAGGCAGTCAGATATGAGAAAAGAATCGATGGGAGAAAAAGGTGGGCTCGCAATGTTCAATGGTGGGATCTCAAGTCTCAAGTCTCAACTTTATCCATTTGGGGAGCGGTAGGGCCCACCAGGCGCCTTGAAAGTTCACGTAATGTTTTCTCTGTTTGTTTAATTTCTATTTTCTACATTTATTTGTTGTGCAAGTCATCAACAATCATTGCGTGAAATTTACTTTTTTAATACGGGAAAATATTTAAAATAAATTTATCTATACAGTGGTCAGTATAGATGTTACAGTATAGATTAAAATCACCCGGGTCAAAAAATATATATATTTCTAAGTTTAGTCCACAATCAATGATTCAGAACAGTTTTATAATACAGAGTAAATTGTAAATTATGCTTCTCCTTGTAAAATAATAAAATTTTTAGTTTGACTTCTTTAGATTTCTTAATTTTGTCTCTAAATAATTTTGTTAATCAAGTTAGTACATCCATTTATTAGACTGACGCAAATTTAATAGGATTCATGACCTAACTTAACAGAATTACATAATACTTATGTGGTTATTATGTAATAAAGTATGTTTAGTGATTATGGTGTTTTTTTTTTCACTTTCTTGAATATTAAGTATAATCACTTCATCTCTCTAACGTCCACATAAGTAATCTCTTGGACTAAGTTAGTAATCTAAATAAACTCACTTTAGTTTAACAAACAAAAATACTAAATTGATTAAAAAAATTGGGTGATAAATTTAAAAGGTTCAAACTTTGAAAGTTCAAATTGAGCAAATATTATTTATATGACAAAAATAGTTTAAAGGTCAGTTAAATCTATGTTTGTTCATCTTAAACATTCTTCATCTTTCCCTTGGCCTTTATATTAACTCACCTTTTATTTTTACACACTTGAACTTCACTATATAAACTTTTCCTGTAAAGCAAATCAAAGAAAAAACTTCTCATAGCATTTTAATTGTTCCTCTACGCTTTCGACTAGTTTAAATGTGCATTTTCTTAGATTTCTACTAGCCTCATAATGTTTAAAATAATTATTTATTTTAGTATAATACGATAAAGTAACATTTATTAATACATTGTCGATTTCATTTTAATTTATTCCCTCATTAATCTTAGTTTATAATGGATTTTAAGTATCAAAATTTGTCTATATATAGGAGGGGTGCAGCTTTTCTCCAGTCCCAACTCTCTCTTGTCTGTTCAATCTCAAGCACAGAGTTTCTTCTCATTTTTTTTAAATAAAAATAAAACAATAAAAAATGACAAGTTATATTAACTGCACCAATTGCAAGGAGGGAGAGGAGAGGAGAGAAGCCTCTGCCATATAGGAGGAGTTCAAGAAAGGTGAAAATTTATCTCATGTTAATAAACCTGCACTAAGGAAAGAAATTTTATTTATAAAATTTGAAACATGTAAAGAAAGCCGCACCAAATATTAGATCTTGAGATTTAGTGTCATCAAGTAGGTCATCTAAACTTGTATGAAGATGAACATTCATTTACACAGCTCTTGCATTTTTTTACTCTGAAAAAAAAAAGTCATATTGCAAAATGAAAGCGATAGAGACCAACTTCTGCATAAAAAATGAAATGCATTTATTTATTGGTGTATAAACGAATTTCTTTTTTAAATTCTTATTAGAGTCATACATGTATCAGCAAACTATTTAAGTATTTGTAAAAGAATTGGAAACGCCAAATACAATAAAGACATTCCCTTTTGCTGCACTAACTGCAGAAACTACAAAAGCCATTCTAACCAATTCAACTCTTCTCTTGGAATTCCAGCAAGATCATGTACTTGATTTCCATGCTGTAGCTCAGAAATATGCATGCACCATCAGATTTTCAATCCCGAATGGATGGCAACCACTCCCCCAACTAGATTCTCATACTCGACTTTCTGGAACCCTGCATCGACAATCACTGAAGCAAATTTATCCTGCAATCCATAAGTTATAATATAGATTAGTCAACATAGAACGATACCCTAGCCACATCCAGGTAGAGAACTCAGGAGCAATCTTCCTTGACATTTGTGTTTCCATCAGGAAACTTCTGCACAATTTGTGTATAACCAGGCAAACATAAAGCAAAAGCACACCTCCAAAATTTCCAATTTTGAAATTGTAATATGCATATTCAAAATTTTACTTGGCTTTGCCATTGACAGGATAAAGGGTTTTCAACGATTGAAGGGCCATTAGTGAGAATTGAATTTTCTGCTCAAGCTATATGAAGCAAATGTCATTGCATAATTTTCTCCAGTCTACCATGGCTACTCCTGCCAAAAGCCTAATCAAGCATCCTCCCCCAAAAACAGAAATAACGGAAGAGAGATTTTCATTTTGATCTGAATAAAATTAGTTGGATATGAGACACAATAGATGCATTCAGAAACAATCAAGTAACTGACTTCATGTCTCTTTTTCTCCAAGGATTTCTTTCTAACAGATGTCAGAATCATAACTACAGAAATTTTACAGTGATAAGCTCAACATAAAAAGTAAATACTAGATGAGATTTGATGCAAAATAAATTAGTATTATGTCTCTCATGGGAGAACAAAACAATGCAGGCAAACCCTTTTTACAATACTATTTCAATCTAATTTCTAGTCCATCTAACAAAATATCACATGCTTACACATAAAGCAGCAGTTCAGGGCAAAAACCAAAGCAACTAGCAACGTATTTCTTTTGGTTTATAAAAACGAGTTGGGGTCTATGACAGGTCCAGTTGCTTGCTACTATAGTGCAATCAGCCACACATCAACAAGAAAAGCATCTATTTGCTTGCTAGTTGCTACTATAATATAAGGCTTCAATTGAAAAAACCGTTGGAACTGGTCACCATCAATCAATTGGCGTAGGACTCATCTTTCTCACTTAAGACTTAATTTGCAGTTAAACTGTATCTAGCTGTATTGGGAAGCACCTACAGGTTCACTAGCATGTGCAACCCCTACCAAGATCCTCCCTGATCTGCTCTCAGTAGTTACAGGTTTTGTCAAACAGCCAACTCTTTCTTTTCAAGCCAAAATTGATTAAAGACATTGAAAGCTACCGACAAATGGAAGAATAAAAACCTGTGGGGGGAAACGCCGAATACTTTCAACTAAGTACTGATAGGATTCTCGATCGCCAGCAACCATCTCTCCCATAGCAGGAATAACTGAGAAAGAATAAAGGTCATACCTACGAGAGAAAAAGGTGCAACATTAAATTAAGGTTTGAGTTTAAGAACAAGGGTAGAAGGAGGTAAAGAGAAAGTTCAATGTAAACTTGGATTACGTAATCCAGAAATATATATACAGATTAAAGATTGGATGTTTATTATTTATTGTATTTTCCTTCTCAAATGTAATAGCATGCATATTCTATTTCATTCTTCTATCTCAAATTTTCATAACCCATATGTATCATTGTCACAAAATAGGGCAAATTATACTTACAATTCTTTAAAAATTGGAATATCAACATGGCTCAATTCAAGGCAAAGGAACCTCCCTCCACGTTTCAATACCCTGTTTAGAAAAAAAAAATGGTAATTCGCCATACATTTCAATTGCTTGCTAGTTTTCAAGCTGCTAAGGTGTATATCAATCTCTTAAAAAATAAAGCTTACCTATGAGCTTCGTTAAGAACTTTCTCTATGTGTGTAACATTCCTAATCCCAAATGCAATAGTGTAACCATCCATTGAATCATTTTTGAAACTTAAGTTTTCAGCATCTCCCTCTACCCATATAAGGGAGCGGTCTTGTCCAAAACCTATTATAATCATCAAATATTTACTTCAAACAAATTTGGCATATGTTAAACCATATTCCTTTATGAAAGTCTAAAACTAATTGGGAACATTTCAAGGCCTTCTAGTTTACCTCTCTCCAAGGACCGTTGTTTGCCAACATTTAGCATGTTAGAATTAATGTCACAAACATATATCTGAGTTTCCTCCTCTAAAGTATCTTCAAGAACATCTCGAAGTCCTCTCTGTCTAACTTTGTTTATAGTCTCTAAGATTCTAAAAGCAACATCCCCTGTAAGATCAAGAATGATTAAGCTTGATATCAAAACATAAATTATTATATGTACTTCAAGCTGTTTAAATCTAGCTAAGATGATATGCAGTGTCAATGTCACTTTATTTCTCTCCATGTTTATAAGACAATATTACTGAGAAATGAGGAGAAGCAAGCTTTATGCCAAAAAAAGTGTCATACAATTATATTCCTTGAACAAACACAAAAATAGCATAGTACAAAAGGCTTAGCTTTTGAACCAGTTAAATTACCATCATATAACCTTAATATCTCTTTTGCTCTTAGAAATTGTTCAAAACTTCAAATTATGTTCACTTTATGACTATTATCACCCAGTTACATATTGCTAAACGATCCCTAGCATATAATCCTAGAAAACAACTTATTTTTAGCACTGAAATATGCAACAGCAAGAACATGAGATAATGACCCTTTGCTCTTCATAAGTGGACCAATTTTGGTCCAAATTGAAATGCTTTATGAAAAAATGAGTGATAAATCAGCAAACTCAATGCAGCTACTAAACTTGCCCTATCAAATAATTTTTTACCTAAAACATTGCTTTTACCAATATACAATTCCTTAACTTCTTTCCAACCACTAATAATTTTTCTCCCATATGAATTTTGCCAATCTATATTAATTTACTTATAACTTTTCGTATATGAAAAACATTATATAACCTATATTGTCACAGGGAAGCTCACCTGTCCCACCAGCCACATCAAGATGCTTCATTCCAGGAAAAGGGTTCAGCTTGGAAACTAGTCTGAGAAGTTGAGCAGAAAATACATATTTATGTGAAGGCAAACAGAAAAAAGATCCAAATTGGAATGATTCTAGAAGTGCACCACTGACAATCTAACCTATCCTTCCACAATCTATGTAATCCAGCACTCATTAGGTCATTCATGACATCATAGCTTGCAGCAACATTTGTGAAGACATTACCAACCATTCGGGCCTTTTCTTCTTCATTTACTTCTTTGAATCCTAGATGTCAAATGGGATAACATATTATAATCTGAGAAGGCAGATCAAAAAAATCATAGCAAGTTGCTGATGTTTTGTCCTGAAGCGTAGCATCACTTAACCAAAATTTTTTTAAAAAAAATTGAGACACTATATGATTATCAGTTTCAATTCCAGATTGAAATTTCAACGAAGCTATTATTTCTATAAAAGTTATCATTTCTAGACAAATTCAAATTTCAATCAATGTATCACAATTTGTTTACTGTTCTCGTTTATCTTCCAATCTTCGGGTTAATATTACTTATTTACTATATATTCATTGATGTTGATGACAAACGAAGTCGAAGCAATTACTCCTACAATTTCCAGGCACTAATTTCATAACGCAAAAAACTAACGTTTTGGTTGTACCAATATGCGAAGTTATAGTAGGTAGGATACAAGCGAAAATATCTCAAATTTTGTAAAAGAATTTATTATACTTCTTCTACCCGAATGAAAACTCCAAACAGCAATGCAAAAATTAAGAGAATTGTACAACATGGACTTTGTGAATAAAGATCAGACCCAACGCACGCCCATATAGTGAGAGTTAGAAAGTAAGAGAATCTACACCGACCAAAACTGGTGGCATGAGAATGCAGTCTGGAAGTGGAAGATAACATGGGCAAGAGTTTATTCCCCAACTTTCTCGTCACAGTTCTCAAAGACATGACTATTTAAACCTGAAAGAAACAAAAGAAAGAGAGCAAAAATAGAAAATCACGAATTACATTCAGTATTCAGAAGTACATTAAAAAGAATATCATAATGCTATAACTCTACTTACTCTTTAGTTATTATTACCTTGTAGCATTTAAATCATTTCAAGGTAAAATAGGTACACATATTGAGTCAAGTGAAATAGACAACGAGCACCTAATTAGAGAAAGGGAGATCTTAGAGGCGGCATTAGTTGCCCCAAGCATGCGTAATTGCTCAGAAAGCATCACAAATAGTTAATCACTACCCAATCAGTGCACGGATGAATCACTGAATTTGTGTTGATAGAAAGGAAAAAAGAAAAGAACTTGCGGGTGTTAGATGGTATCGACGAAACTGACCGAGAGAGAAATAGATTGCAGTAAAGTCGACGACGAAACCAGCTACAGAGAAACACAGTCGAGGAAACCTCTGATACAAATCTGGATTGCCAAGGCCAAATCAGCAATGCCGAGAGCAATTCGAAAATTCTGCATCAGTAGGCACTGCAACAATCAAGATGGGAATTTGGATGCCCTCGAGCAGTAAGCACGGCCACGGAAGGATCCACCCTTTTATTTTTTATTTTTTATTTTTAATTAAAAGTTTTAAAAAAAAAAATATATATATATATATATATATATAATTAGGAAATCAAAAGTACGCTTAAATATTTTTATTTTCAAAGGATCTAATCTAAACCTTAAAAAAAAAAGAAAATGAAAAAGCTTTGATTGAATCCTCTAGCGGGCATATAAGGTCCGGCAAATTCTCTTTCTCTCTCTCTTAAATCGATTTTTTTAATAAAATTCGAATTTTTTAAAAATTAAAACTTTCAATTTAATTCTTTATTTTTTAATGAAAAAACTGGTTTTATACTTTTGTTACCAAATCTTTAATTAAAAAATAATAAATAATTATTTGTATAATTCATTATTATATAATTGAGTTTTTTAAAGATTTTTTTATGTTATTTTTTTATTAAAGAAGCAAAGGCATGTACTTAAATTTATTTTTTATTTGATTCTTTAATTAATAAAATAATTTTAATATTATTTTTACATAAATATAACGTAAAATCACCCAAGCACGTTATCACATTCAATCCGTATTATATATAGGAAGTTCTAATTAGGAGTGTAACTTTATGAAATACAGAGATTCCATGACTTTAGCCTTTCAACCCTAATTTTATGTTGATTAGGAGTCATTTTTTCTTTGGCCTTTATTGTGAAATATTATTTTTCAAAGGTTAACTCTTTAATTGTATTATTTACTTGTTGAAAAATATTGTTTTTTTGTCATGAGTTGAATGAGTCATTTAATAATTTTTTTATTGTTTTTTTTTTTGCTCAAGTAATATAATTTAATTTGTTATTGAGTTCATGAGTCGATCAGCTTTTTTTAATCAAATCTCGTGGTTTGACTATTGCAATGATCCATGCAAAAATTGTTAGATAATTATGATCACGTTAAGTTTATTATGTTTTGCAATTTATTATACATTGCTAATGATTCACCTACTTAGTCAAACAAATAATATTCCATGCCCTAATCAACAAGGCCAGCATTAGCATGCTTTTGTTGTTCTTGTTAATCCATGGGATGTTAGTGATTTTCCTTCTTTTGGATGGCTATATACTCATCAAACAAAACATTGAATTTTGATCTCCATATGGTTTGGTCACAGTCTTTTTCATCAATGGGTTTGAGTGGATAAGAATCATCAAGCTTGGATGATAATATTGTTCGAGGCTGTTAAACATGCGTTACAGTTTGTTTGTTATTCGACAAGAATTGCTTGCTCCTCCCCACACATATCTCTGTGTATTTATTTATTTTCCAGATTGCGATATTAACTTTTGTTGGCTCATCATCAACTCTTTGTAAATTTAGTGGTTTTTAGATAGGATGTCTAGCATTTCCTTTCCCATTTTCCATCTTATAGGATTTTAATGATTCCTCAATTTCTTTTTGCTCTTTTAGTTTGCTAAGCTTTGGATTGTATATGGTTCTCTGTGTTATACAAAATGTTATTTTATATCAAAATAGATGGTTTTTTAAAATAATAATTTATCTTTGAGTTTTTCAATTAAATTAAATTAAATTTATTTAA
This sequence comes from Erythrophleum ivorense, assembly GCA_026724425.1. Classification (NCBI taxonomy): domain Eukaryota; kingdom Viridiplantae; phylum Streptophyta; class Magnoliopsida; order Fabales; family Fabaceae; genus Erythrophleum; species Erythrophleum ivorense. The sequence goes on from JAIUCV010002455.1 coordinate 16,754, forward strand.
TCTGTATCTGTATATTATATAAAATTTAAAAATTTTATTGTCCTGAATATCTTGTTATATAAATCTCATTTTTTATTTTTTATTAAAACAAATAACATTAAATCCTATACATTGATCAGAGTAGTTTTATTCAGAAAAATGAGTGAAATCTCAAACGGCATCGGAGCATACCGTTTAACAAGCAAAGCAATTTGCTGTGGCGGCTAAAAACTTCCCATTGGTAGGTCGGTGGCTTCATCCTGGTCTAACCATCGTATTTTTGCGGTAGCTGATCCCCTCTGGCAGCAACGTCGGCAAGCGACTTTGAGACGCTCGTCGGCGGTTGTCTCCCTTTTCTTGTTTTCCTTTGTGAAAGGATTCTCTTCTATTTTCACGGTTAGACATTTTTACCTCTCTATAGGGCAAAGTTCTTGCTTTCACGACCAGTCATGGATGATAATTTATTCTTTGATTTGAAACTCTCGTAGGATACCAAAATTAGTATAATTGTCATGTTCATTAATTTTTGTTGCTTCTGTTGACAATAATTTGTTCGGAATTTATTATAGGAACTGTGATTTTGAAGTCAATTTCATAGTTGATATGGAAGAAGATGATTACGTGGAGTATGTGCCCGTGGCCAAGCGTAGGGCCATGGAGGCTCAGAAGATTCTTCAACGAAAAGGGAAATCCTCCTCCGCAGTTGATGATGATTTGGAGAAATCAGGAGTGGCTGAAGCTAAACCGAGTCTTCTAGTTATGGCGTCCCAGTTGAAACGGGATCAACCTGAGATTAGTGCGACAGAGCAGATTGTTCAACAGGAAAAGGAGATGATTGAGAACTTATCAGATCGAAAAACCCTAATGTCTGTTCGAGAATTGGCTAAGGGAATCACCTATACGGAGCCGTTGCGTACGGGATGGAAGCCACCTTTACCCATTAGAAGAATGTCTAAAAAGGAATGCGATTTGATTCGCAAGCAGTGGCATATAATAGTCGATGGTGAAGACATCCCACCCCCAATGAAGAATTTCAAAGATATGAGGTTTCCGGAGCCAATTTTGAACAAGTTGAAAGCTAAAGGGATTGTGCAACCGACACCGATTCAAGTGCAAGGCCTTCCTGTTATCTTATCTGGGAGGGATATGATTGGGATTGCATTCACAGGATCAGGGAAAACTCTGGTCTTTGTGCTGCCAATGATCATGGTGGCATTGCAGGAGGAAATTATGATGCCTATTGTTCCAGGAGAAGGTCCATTTGGTTTGGTTATTTGTCCATCAAGGGAACTGGCTAGACAGACCTATGAAGTGGTCGAACAGTTCTTGATACCTTTGCGAGAAGCTGGATATCCTGAGCTTAGGCCTTTGCTTTGTATTGGTGGAGTGGATATGAGATCTCAGCTAGAGGTTGTAAAGAAGGGTGTTCATATTGTTGTTGCCACCCCTGGGAGGTTAAAGGATATGTTGGCAAAGAAGAAAATGAATCTTGATAATTGCAGGTATTTAACATTAGATGAGGCTGATAGATTGGTAGATTTGGGATTTGAGGATGACATAAGAGAAGTGTTTGATCACTTCAAAGCTCAAAGGCAGACCCTCTTATTTTCTGCCACTATGCCAACCAAAATTCAGAATTTTGCTAGAAGTGCTCTAGTGAAACCTGTTATTGTCAATGTGGGGCGAGCAGGGGCAGCAAATCTTGATGTGATCCAGGAGGTGGAGTATGTTAAGCAAGAGGCAAAGATCGTTTATCTCCTTGAGTGCTTGCAAAAAACCCCACCTCCAGTTTTAATATTCTGTGAGAACAAGGCAGATGTGGATGACATTCATGAATATCTTCTCTTGAAAGGAGTGGAAGCAGTGGCTATTCATGGAGGCAAAGATCAGGAGGAGAGAGAGTATGCCATTGCAGCGTTTAAGTCTGGAAAGAAAGATGTGTTGGTTGCAACTGATGTTGCATCGAAGGGATTGGATTTTCCTGATATTCAGCATGTTGTTAACTATGACATGCCTGCTGAAATTGAAAATTATGTTCATAGGATTGGACGAACTGGAAGATGTGGCAAAACTGGCATAGCAACAACATTCATAAACAAGAATCAAAGTGAGACAACCTTACTTGATTTGAAACATCTGTTGCAAGAAGCAAAACAGCGTATTCCCCCAGTTTTGGCAGAGTTGAATGATCCAGTGGAAGATAATGAAGAAATCATAGATAAAGGTGGGGTCAAGGGTTGTGCATATTGTGGTGGGCTTGGTCATCGCATTCGTGATTGTCCCAAGCTAGAACATCAGAAAAGCATGGCGATTGCAAATAGTAGAAGGGATTATTTTGGTTCTGGTGGATACAGAGGAGAAATATGACAGGCACCCGTTCTTTGTGTATCAGTTTTGTTTTTTATTTGTAATACTACTGCATTATGTACTGTATTTGTTACTTATCTTTGCAGGATGAAATATATATAATTTCACTGCATACCATAGATGATCAATTCTGTGCATCTTTCGTTTGGATTGATTTTCATCTGTTTATGCAGTCTTGGGAGATTCACAGTGGAGTGGCATATTTGGTTTCTGCTCCACTAATTGTTTTCTTAAGATGTATTATTGTTGCTCCAATTCTATTTTTTCCGCGTAAGTTAGTGGTCTCACTTTGCGTGCTGCAACTGTATATACTTAGCCAAAAGAAAAAAAGGGGGGCCTATTTTATACACAAGTTATTTGAAAAAAAAAAAGTTCCCTTCGTGATATATTACTTGTGTGTGTAGGTTAAACTACAGTTGCATGCTTGTACCGTGTGTAACTCAGTTTGACATGAATAAATATTCTCTGCTCCTTGAGTTACAGAGGCTAGTGTTGGTTCTTACAGCTCTATTGGTTTATCTATTCTATATTAGATTTATATTCGCTTGGCCACTTTCTAGTTGTATTGCTATATGTTTAAGTTGTATCGCTTTATGTCAAGTTGTATCTCCAACTCAATGCAGAGCAAAGGGAAATCTTGAATGTCCCAAAATTGCTTGGACTTGAATGAGCAACAACTGTTAAACACAAATTATCGCTTCTATCTTGTAGAGAAACGTGAAAATTGCTAAATGTAGTGGCATCATTTTTTAATTGTCTTGGTACTTGGTCCTAGTTTGTCACTGTTAATGTTGCCTAATGTAAATTAGAGAAATTAGGGGTAAAATTGTGTATTTTGAGTACAATTTCCTTGAATCAGTCATTGAATCAACCGCTAATAATATTTCTTTGTATTTCTTATTACACCAGAAATTTGAAGTCATATGATTTATGTAAAGCTCAGACTAGTAGTTATATATCTTACATCTCAAATCTCCTCTTTAAGGCAATTGTTTCATATTTGGTTTTCACTTTTAATTTATTTTCGATTTGGACAGGAGGGTACTGCTGAATGTCATAGAAGTGGTCATTCTAGCAGTACTGTCTTTTAAAAATTGTTATGTTCCTGTAGTATTATTGGTAGATCTATGAACAGACTTTAAGAACTTCAATAAATAGTTTTTCTACTTTTTTTACCCCCGCTTTGTGTTTTTTTTTGGGGGGGGCGGGGGGGGAGGGGAGACACAAGTAGCACTTTATTGAGATCTCAAGTGGAAGAATCATAAATATGTGTAGGAGTAGTTTGCAGTTTCCTGGAAAAATAAACAGTAGCTTGGAGTCCTTTGGTGATCAGGGATGGATTAAAATCAGGGCATAGAACCTCTGGCAGACCTGCTACAGCTCTTCCATCCTATTGTAACACGAGTAGGGTGTAAACCAATCAGTTAGAAAACTATCAAATGGAAATGAAGAAGATCTAAATTAGTAAGCACCTCAATTTCCTTAGTGGTAACCCAACAGATATAACTCACTTTACGTTATGTTGAAGTTTAATTGAAATTAAGTAAAGACCTATGGATATTTTCATTTTAGTCTCTTGACAATCCAACTGGGACATCGGTAATCATAAGAAGTTGGGAGTCCATCTTGGATATTGCAATAGGTTAATTTCTTAATGATATGTCTCTCCAAATTTACCAGAAACAGAAAAATATTCTAAGTCAAGTTCTCTTTGGGTGAAGGATTTCATACAGAAAAACTGAAATTTGCCGTTTATATCTGCAAGGTTGCCAAATGCTACGGTTAAACCGTGGAGAAATGTGAATGCATACAATCTTTTTGTTGCCGTTTATATGTTTCATGATTAGAGATGGCCCCAAATGCAACAAATTCAAGAAATTTCTCAAATGACAACCTACATGAATGTTTTTAGGAGTTTATTTCCTTTTGATTTTGGAATTTCAGTATACCCCTTTAATCCCTTCCAATCTCCTAGAAGACCAAGCAAGCAATCTACATCTTCCCCCTCGTATATGGTAAGGTAAAATTGATAATTGTTATGCATCGTCTTCACAAATGCAAATATATAATAGGATTAGGAGCAAAAGGCAATACCTTTGGAGGCTTCATGATCAATTTCTTATGGCAAAATTGTTCTCCTTTTACTTCACTTCTTTGCCAAAGCATATATTGTATACATTGAAAGTAATGGTAAATTCTATTTATCAATCTCCTCTCCTCCTTTAGATGCCAAAGTATAGATTGCTTCATACTTTTCGTTTCTTCTTCAAGCATCTTCAGGCATTGATTAAGATTTTCCAATTCATCAACCGGAAAGACCCTTTTTAGCATATTTTTGCTTCTGTAATCCTTGCTTCTATGCATTTCTCTTTGCCTGCTTGTGGGGTCAGCAATACAACAGAGACACTCAAAACCATTGATGAAAGCCTCTGAAGTTCCAATCACCATTCTGCTCTTGCTGCTAGTTGCAACCTTAAATTTCTTAAACTTCGAATGCTTCTCACTTGAGTTGAAATGGCAGTCAAGTTTTGCCATTTTCTTCCCCCACAAGACCAACATTTCTTCACATTTTTGCAAGGAGTATAAATATTCAGTAACAAGTACGTCACGAACCTCGCTTTCCATTGTGTGTCAGTGTAAACATATATAAAACTTGGCCGCAGGGATGTTCAGAAAACTTGGCTGAAATTCTGAAATTCTACCACGTTTCTGCCACTCTTTGCTTCATCAAGCGTATGAGTATCAAGAGGTGATTGAAGAAGGGTTTTATATTCTTAACAAGAAATAGGAATTAAGAAAGTCGGCTGAAAGGAAAGATAACAAAAGGGAATGATAGTTTCTTGTTACACACTGCATAAGTAACTCTTCTTCTTAGATCATGCTATGGTTACCTTCCCTCCTATATCATGTTATCTTTGCTTTCCTTAAAAGAGAGTACAAGTCTTGGGCAGACCTTGTTTCGTGAGTATTTGTTGGATTTGAGCTTCACTGTCCCCTAGTTACCAAGCTGGCTTCTTGTTAAGTATATCAGGCAGTTTTTGGTTTTATTCAGCGCAAGTGTTGGCTTCATTAACCTAGTTTAGTACTTTAAGATATCCAGATGACTAATAATATTATAACCTCAATCTCATACAAGTGGCCCCTGCTTCAACACACAACAGACGCAAGGCATAGTGGGATCTATAACTTTTATAACCAACGATGTGTTCAAGGCGATGAAGCATAAATATTTCAAAAAATAAGCCACATCAAATAGTATTGAACACAACGCAGTTTCTTCACATTACATATATAGACCCTTCTGATCTTCTCGGATCAAAGCAAATCAATAGTACTCGGGGTTGGACAAAGACTAATAACCTTAAATTAATCATATACTCATCCTGATGCATTTTTCCAATTACATTGCAAAATTTGGCAAATCCGAGGTCATATCAAATAGGAAAAAGCCAATTATGACATACGTGTATAAACAAGTCTTCAAAAAAATCTGCAACTAAACAGGAATTTCATGTGCATAGCAAACTAACAAGCTTAAGTAAGATTTTCATCTAGGTTTCAGGAAATGCTTGTGTATTTTACTGCAAATTACTCCTTTTGAAAAAAATATATATTGTACGGTACATGGCGATTAAGATCTGACTCCCAAGAAGAAAAGGAACATTGGTATTTGTGCACTTTCATTTCAATATAAACTATGTTACAAGGATCGGATGAATATGTTGTGCAATTTTTGTTTCTCAAGAAATATGAGAAAATTGCAGGCTATCTTAATCAACAGGAACTTCAACATCCATTTTTAGGTCAGATTGGCCAAGAACCTGTGGCAAATAAAATAAAAACATTAGGAAATATATATCAAAGAGAAACATGTCCCCACAAACAAGAAAAAAACTCCAAGTGACCCATATCAGATTTCAATGTACAGCTAAACTTGAATTATGCGCCTTTTTTTTTTCCTTTTAACTTTTCATCTATTGAGTGACTATTTCAAGCACATTCGAAGCATAGATATTGCACAAAATTATCAACTTTGATGTGCTAGTAAGCAAACGAAATTCTTTCAAAATGATCAGAAAAGCCAATTGAAATGCCCAGTAATCTAAACTTGTTATTAATCCAATTTCCATATACCTCACTATTTGCATAAAGAGACACCTAAATCAGACCTAGTTTCAGGACTAATAAAGCACTAGACAAGCTGTTTAAAGTGCTTTCACCATATAATTATCCATTCCTGCAACGCATCTTTGGTTATTTATTTATTTATTATAATTTATTTCTGTAGCTTTATCCTGTAATAAGTACCGTATCTCATAAGGACCTCCCATTGTGGCCAAGGAAATTATAAGAAAAATAAAATTAAGAAACTCAAGTATATTTCATATTAAGGCCCACAAGTTAAATAGGCCTATAAATTCTAATGGACCAAATTTTTTTTCAAAAAAAATAATAAATAAAAAATCCTCAAATTTAACCATTCGAAAAGTATTCTTCCTCTCATGATGTGTATTAAAATTTGTCAGAAGAATTATATATTGAAATGCACGAACCTTAATGAAGTCATCCAATGTCAAGTAGGAGTCTTCTGAATATCCTGCTTCTTTTAGAACTTGGCTCAGGACTTGCTGCAGATCATAGAACAAAGAACAAAATTAGTCAAGGTCCAGTTTAAGTCTTAAGCGATCAGCATAACTGAAGAGGTGTATAAAATTAATTGTCTTGTGTGACGAAACAGCTCAGAAGAAACTAAAAAGAAAGGAGATTCTTTTTATCAAATGGAAATGCTCTTTGTCTACAGGTAATGCAAACAGCAGAAACAAAATGGATTCTTAAAAAACTATAAAAATTTAAAAAAAAAAATTGTTGAGTGCCATTATAGGTATTTCTATCAAATGGATGGCCGTTCAGTGTTCCCTTTGGAAAGCATGCGAAGGTGAGGCCAATAAATCAAAACGAGCACAACCCATTTACATTGTCAAATTTAAAGGTCTTACATATAACAGATGACAGAGATACTCATCACAAGAATTAAGGAAGGTAGATAAAAAGTTCATCTCCCATTTCATTGAAATTACATTTTAGTATACCAAGATTAAAATAGAGATATCAAACAAGTAACAATTGATGCAACCCTATGAAAACCTACTTTCTTATCAAGAAACTCCTCTAAAAGTACTTCGTAGTGATTAAGCAAGAGTAAAGTGTATAGATCTTTGGTGATACCTCTCTTTGTTCATCAGACATGAATGGACCTGACAGATCTTTTAGAACTTCTAGCATATCTTTGAAAGAGACCTTTCCATTATGGTCTGAATCGTATAATTTGAAGATAACTACACCAGAGAAAAACCGGTAACTATAAGTACCCAAATTAAAACAGAACAGAAAAATCCATATACAATTATTGTTAATAAATGCATGATGTAAATTTTGCATTTATAACTTCTATTAGGTGGAAACTATTATAACTTTAGGATAGATTCGATAAACCTGATGCACATATATCAAGCCAAAGGGATATGGACATTTAGTGGGACCTACTTCTGACCTATTTATATGTCTATTTATCATTGGCTTAGTTTATGTACACTGGTCTATCTTAGAATTTGTCATCTAAGTCTATAAGGCTTGTAAATAATACCATGACCAGGAAATGATTACACGTCTTGAAAGTTTAAAATGCTTCCATCACAATGGACTTCAGTCCCTCTCTCTACGTCCTACGGCCCTACGTAACTATCAACCAACAAGTCTATTTATACGCAATTCAGAAAATTCAGCATTTGTAATTGTAAGATCACAATCAATCCCTAACAGACAAGTGTATGTTCTGATTGCTCAAGCTCTTCTACTATCGATAAAATAACAAGAGATTTTTAGTTACATTCAGTCTATCACAGATAGTTAAACCTAAATAACTATAAAGAAACATATAAGCATGCTAAATATATCTTTTAATGAGACCGTCTTTTGAAATATTTACATGTCTATTGGATTTACCTAACTTTTTTTTGACACCGAATCTACCTAACGATTTTTTCAAACAGCTGAACAAGTATGAAGAACACATATGACGCTGCTATACAACTGATACATACGTTCTATTTTTTGCTGTGCACTAGCTTTGGCACTGAATGCAGACAAGAAGGCTACAAAGTCTTTAAAATTCAAACCATCCACCATCTTGAGCAGCCTCTGCAAATAACCAAATTATCCATCAGATAGGGGCATGAAGAAGTGCAAAGGTTTCAAAATAACTCAGAATCTCAATATGAAATTTCAATATAGTGAAACAACTCCATACCTGAGAAAGTGGATTCAAAGCAAACTCAGGAACAGATAAGAACTCATCTGCTGAAATAAACCCCTTTGCATTACGATCAAGTTGACAAAATCTCTCGTACAAGGACACTATTTCCTGCTGGGAAACTGATTTTCACACCAAAGTAGACCTAACTCAAAAAAAGCAGCAAATTTTGGAGAAAAATGTGAAAGGCAAAGCAAGGTAAAGAAGACCTACATAGATTATTGCAGTATTCTTGGACTTCCTCGATATCATATTGAGTCAACACGGATGATGCGCTCCCCATCGCTTCTCGGCTTCAAACTATAAACTGAAGCAATAATACGATTGATCTCTTAGTTATATTCGCTAATAAGTAATAACCTTGATCGAGCAAATGACATAAAAAGCTACTTGTTTTAAAAGAATTCATTGGTGAAAGATCCATACATTAATACAATTAAAAGGAGACTTACTGTATCAGAATCTTCCCGGGAAACAAACATAGAGCAAGAAAGTAAGGGACAGGGAAAAGAGACCTGAAGGTTTGAAATGGAAGCTCTAGCTGACGACGCTTCTGGATGGGTTGGGACTGCAGTGATATACACGTCAGTTGCCTAGTCATCATCGATTCCCCAAAACGCAGCTATCTGTTCTGTTGTTTCAACCTAATTGTCTCGTATAATAATAGACGATGAACCTTTCGATATTTTTAATCCCAGACTCGAGTAACTCGCGATGAAGCGTACAACGTACATAACATTCTTAGTTGATGAAATAGACCGATTGAACTTCCAAAGAGGAAGGGGATTGAAGGAACAATTTTATCAATTATAATATACCCTTATCAAAATTACAGGATAGTTATATAGTTGAAAACGAATTTTGTGAACAATTGGAGCAATCGTATAAGTATAACCATGTGTTTTTTATTATATCTATTTGCAAAAATAGTTTGTTTTGGATATTTATGAATTAACCTGTGATATCTGATATTGGGGATGTTTGAAACAGTGATTTGTATAATATCAAAAATTATTTTTTAACTAAGTATGTATAATGCTTTATGCTATTTAGTGTTATCGAAATTAAAATTTTTTTGAAAATCATCCATGTCTGCCAATTCATGCCCTCGTGATAACGAAGTAATTGGAAGGGACAATTATGGTTATCATTGAAACATGCTCAAATTAGTTGTTTGGATTCGAACAACACATCTCACTACTTTGAAATGGACGACTATTGATGATTCAATGGTGTTTTTTTGTTACTCACCCTTCAACATGTCAAAAGAAATGAAAAGGATGCGCCTTTATTTTCATCTGGCTAAATCAATACCAATTTGGTTCATTCATTTGGAAGAATGACTGAATTAAAGGTAGATTACTGGGTATTTTATTGACAATACGATATAGGTTGAGCTTTCTCCTCCAATAAGAAAAAGTATTACATCCTCATTTATGCCCTCTAAATATCAGAGTTTTTCGAGAAATATAATAACGACATTTAAGAAAGGACTTGTTTTATTAATACTTACGCAGATTGATCAAAAAGACATTTGGAATCTTTTAAATAGATTTAACTCATGTAATCTTCTTTTAGTCCGCAACACTTCTAACAGTACTTCTTTTTCTTTGTATCTTTGTTGTTTATCAAAAAAACAAAATTTTTATTTATTTACGCACTGCCTCATCAATAAATCTGATGATAAATTGAAAAGTCCATCCATTTGATAGACTCAATAAAAAAAATATAAACTAGAAAAAAAATAAAAAATGGATTCATCTTTAAAAAATCTAGATATAAAACAAGTTAAATTTAATTTTTTTTAAAGGTGGGCCCATTCAAACAATAACTGTGGTAATATATCCTTGTTTCTGTTCTGGGTATAAAAAAATAAAAGAAAATAAAGAGCCTAGGGAAGTTTTGTAATAGATGCATCATGTTTTCCTCGATAGTTAGTGCTGAAGTTGTATTGATCTCATTATATATATATATATATATATATATGTATGTATGTATGTATTCCATGTCCCCTGTATATTTAATTATTAGTTCTGAAGGAAGTGTAGGAATCTTTCAATATGGCTAGGGCTAATGGGCAGTACAAGGGAAATTTAAAAAACGTCATCAATACCAAGCACCAAAAAACAAAATTCAATCATGCTAGGCCTAATGGGCAGTACAAGGGAAATTTAAAAAACGTCATCAATACCAATCACCAAAAAGTAAAATTCAATCATGCTAGGCCTACTTCTTTTTCCCCAAGCTGGGCTCAAATTAGAGGAAAAAAGGTTAGGCCCAAGCCCAATGTTATGTAAATTTTTTTATAAGTTAAGCTTGTGATCAGATCTATTTATCAAACCAATCTTGTCATGCAATAACCCCCAACCCATTAGGTTACACTAATGCTACAATTTCATGGATGCAGTCTCACCCAATCATGCCTTACATTTTAACTACATAATCAATCACAATTTCATTTAATCGTTATCCTAATTGCATGCTTGTTATTTGAAACTTTCAACCCAACTAAGGCTCAGCAGGTGGACTAGGGCAATCGCCTACCTACTACTATAAATAGTCTTTAGCACTAAGGCTGCATTTGGTTGTGAGAATATCACCCCAGGGAATGAAAAATCAGCTCACATTCCATCAATGTTGTGTATTTGGTTGCAAGAAAGGCAATAAAAATCTTTTCATGGAAAGCTTACTTTCCTTTATATAAAGGAAACCCTAATCATTCCATTTTGGGAAAAAAAAGTGTCACTGTGCAGTGGAATAAATTTTATAGTTGCAGGAGTAATATTAAAAATTATATATTTATTATTATTATTTATTTATTAAGGATATTTTTATTTTTTAATAATTATTTTTTTATTTAAATATTTTATTATTATTATTATTATTTATCTATTAAAAATATTTTGGTCTTTTTAATAATTATTTTTTCTTTATTTATATCTAACCAAATGAAAAATATAACAATATTTTTATTCCTTTCTTTAACATACCAAACAAAGTTTATACATGATAACATTCTTTTTCATTCCTTTTTATTTTTTTCTATTCCTTTCCATTCTATCCAATTCTCACAACCAAACGTACCTTAAGATATCAAACCCTTTGTCCAATCATTAATTTAAACATCCAAGTATTTGGAATTTGAATTATCTTAAACATCCAAATTCTCTAGAAAAGTTTGTCTATTTAGTTAAATGTGGTTTATTTGTTTTCTATATGATTTAGACGATTATAATTTATTCAAAATGACTCATCTTCTCTTCATAAATTAAGATAATCTGAAGTTAGCAAGAACCCTTGTGTCATAGAGGTTAGCAACCTCTTGAGTTTTGAACTAAAATATTCTTACTTGTTCACTAAAAGATAAAATATGTATAAAAGTATTCAAGCTATTTCCTTGTAAAAAAAATTAATGCAAAGATATTTAAGTCAGTTCTCTATATCCACTAAGTGCATAACATGATAAAATGACCTAAATAATATACTTTTTGTCTTTTAGTAAAAAAGTGAAAACTTAGTGGTCCAGAACATAAATACGAATATTGTTAATCTACACAATACAAATGAGAAAGTTCGAAATATATATACACACACACACATATAAGTCCTCCCAAAATCTATAGCTCAATTGATCATTTTTCTTTGTATTTCTTAATATATGAAAGAGCTATTTATTACAAGTCAAGTTTCTAAAAAGATTAATTGTGAAAATTAAAATCATAAACAATCATTTGTAAGTAAATAGTCAAGAGATTATTAGCATTTTAATGGCCAAAAAAAGTAAATAAGAAGAATAATAATATTTACACAAATTACCTTTAACAAGTTTCACATAATTTGTTAGGCACTTGTATATGAATTCTACTAGGTCTATTAAAAGGATCGCTATGTAATGTGAGAGAATTTTTTATATTTGGGGGTATTTGGCATCAAATGACTTGCTGGATTGGGACTATCCTAGATGTGAACTCCAACAGCCGACTATATACCATGTCTGTACTTGTTCAAGCTTCGTCAAGGAAACGAATAAACACGAAGAAATTGTTGGTTGACGCCAAATAAAGACATTAAAGTCATACTGTAAATAGTATATTACCATGCACTCAACGAGCTTTATACTTGGTGTCATTCGAACATGCCAGCCTCCCAATAAAAAATGATGTTCCTGAAACTTCATTTATGGTAACCTCGCAGATCCTTAAGTTATGGCATCGGATGCCATCCACCTACATGGATAACGTATCCCTTCTTAATTGACATCCAACATTAACTTTTTCTTACAAGATTGATAATTATTCAAGACATTTCAATAATCTTCTTATCCGTACATTCTGCTTAACCAAATAGATATTCTCGTACACTTGAGTGGTCGTAGTAATTGATTTAATAATACTAGAGATCTAGATACAAATTATATATTATTTGATATCAGGCTAAGCTCAGATTTCATCATTAGGATTAATGTGTAAGTATAGATAACGTTGATATATTAGGAAAGAAGACAAAAGACGAATGGCATTTTATGGACCCTTTTTTCAGGACATCATCCTGGCAGGCAGATACAAAAATTGGTAGAGCGTCTGAAAATTTATCAATATATCGAGCAAGGCAAGCTCCAATGTGTGCAAGCCTTAAATTATTGAAAGCAAAAACATCATACTTCAGCAGGAATCCAGGTCTCGGCATGGAGGTGGCTTTGGCTGACTTAATAGAGTAGTATTTCCTCCTTCAGGTCCACACTTGATCCGCTTTGGATTTTGGGTGCCATGCTATAATACACAGAAATTCAAATTCAGTGCAGGAATAAATGAGATTCTAAGACATGAACAGAAAAACGAAGTAGTAGTTCCTAGCTAATATCCTTACCGGGGGCTTCTCGCCCCTTCTCAGCAACTCTACTATCTCAACTACTCTGGTTGGGGTTACATCTTCCTGGAATGAACATGGGCAAGACATGTTAAGCTTCAAAATATTTCAGACAGAAACACAAAAGTCATTACAATGACCAGTATAGGAATACATACATAGTAATTATAGGTGTACCCTTCGGATCCGTTTGAGTAATCAGCTACTGTAATCATAGGAGCATTCACACAGCATCCCTGTATAACACCAATAGCTTTAATCATACTGATCTCTGGCAAACCCAGATGACATGCAGGCACCTCTGACCGTATTGCTCTTGGAAAATGTAGTAACTTTTTCATAGGTACTTCTTTTTTATTCAGTTGGATATTAACGTACAGAAAAGTTTGTTCTTGCTGTTTCTTTTACATTTTTTTTTAAAATAAGCTTGAAGTAATCTTCAAATACAATCCAAGAGCAATTCTCAAAAAATGTCTCAGCTGTGCAGGACTCAGAATATAACATAAACAGCCACATCAATAATATAATATCGTTACCATTAATTTGTATTTAAAATACAAATTTTATAAGTTATTGTTTTAATAGTTTAGATAAATAAATTTATCAATCTTTCAAATTTTTTCAATTCTGAAAGTTTATTGTCACTAAAAGAGGTAAAGAGACAAGATTTATGAAGTCCAAATTTGTTATCAGTGATATCCAAGTGCTTCCACAGCATTCTTCACCACACTGTCTATATTTGTCAATAAAAATTTTCCACCAAGCTAATACAATCTCAATGCCAAAACAAATTAAGCAACATATAACTCTGAAAATATTGCTTAAAAACTCACCATGCATTCCATTTCTCCAACAGAAAACAAACCATCTTTTGTTACTTCTGTAAATAAGATATGCAAAGAAATTTATTCTTGAAAAATATCATAATTTCAATGTCTCAAGAATAAAATCAGGTTAGTGGAACGTAATAGGAAAATTCAAGCCCGATAAACTGACCATTGCGCTTAACCCCCAAGTGTTTCAATAAAGCTTCTTCAATTTCTCGTGAACCATGTATCATACAAGGTGTCGTTCCACAAACCAATAGATGGTATTTCCCAACCTAACAAATCACATCAATTTTATGCAGATATGCTTAGTCTTGCATTATTGAGGATAAATAAATATGGAAGTATTAAATCATAATATGCATTTTACCTTGGTCCGATTAAACATTGAATAAAATGTGGCAACCTCATATACTCGAATAGGAGCAACCTCTATAACCTTAGCCACCTAAACAATTCACAATATGATTAATTAATAGAATATTTAAATAATTTCTGGCCCAAAATAAAAAAAGAATATATAAATAACTCACTGCATTTTTTTAAAACTTCATAAATCAGTTTGGCCACATTGTTTTAATTTCAGAGTTTAATTATAGATCCATGGGAACAGGAAGATAAAAAATTAAACTAAATCAAAGAATGACTATTTCTTTCTCTGTGTGTGTGTGTGTGTGTGTGTGTGTAACATCAATAATCAAAGCTTGTTGCATACAGAAACTTCAAATGTAACAATTATGTGAACCAACAGAATGATGCTTCAGCAAAATGAGTTATATATCTCAAACAATCAAACATACAAAGCTTCATTTTAACTACCCTAGAAAGAATTGCAAAGGACCATCTTTACAGGCAATTTATTTGGCAATAGCATATTGAATTCAGTCACTAACAACATGATCATGAATAGGTTAGGGGTTTCATGGGATTGGGACCATTACTAAAACGTGAATCCAAGCATACTATAATTAGTAAACAAGTTCACATCAGCACAACCGGCAAGAAAGCTATCATTGATAACAAAACAATGGGCACACTATGGCCAAAAAAGAGAGCATACTTTTTTTTAAAAAAATTTCTGTGCTACAATAGAGGGCATGCACATTGCAACTAGTTTATCACATCCCCAAATTCACTCATTACCTTCCCCATTCCCCACTCAAGGCCATATTTATATTCAACCCAACAGTAACATATTTCTGGTAAGTACATAATAGAAATTATCTATCAAGCACAATAAATCCAGTTTTTTATCAAACAATCCTATGTGTAGCACCCTTTTTTTCGAGGTGCAGTACTTGCTCAGAGTATTAGACATATTACTTTGATAATTTCTAGACTACTAAGAAGAATCCTTCAAGCATGAGGCCAACATACCACGTTCATTGCCGAAACTGGAAGCCAGCCTCCATGCTGCTGCTGTGCAAGATCCAGCAGAGGGATGACTGCAGATTGCTTATAGTTGGATGGATAGTGAGATAGAATCTCCTTAACCTGTATTCACAGCTTAATAATATTGGAATGGGTGATAAAATAAGTGATAGGCACCAAGAAAGGCCATCCACACAATGTTCATACTGAAATATAGATTTATCCTGTCTCTAAGACACATTATAAGGGAATCAATCAATAAAACATCAATCCACAAATTCTACTATTACTTTAGTTAACTATTCTGATTTAACAGGTTGTTTTTACATATCTGAGTTAAACTCAATCAATAAAGTAATTAGAGAAAAGCATCTAGCTAGTACAGACTATGGACATTCCCTATAGACCACATTTCATAAGTCAAAAGCCACATTTGCTCAAGTGAGATACTAACATACATATTTTTTCCTTTGGCTAAGCACTAAAATAATATAGGATTATATTAGCCGAAAGCCTGAAAGCAATTGTTAAAATTGTATAAAGCAATATTAAGCAGCATATGCTTGCTTACTCAAATAAAATATCTTGACACAAAATTACACACTTATAGAAGAAAATCCATATTAAGGTCACTCGACTGCTTTGCCTAGCGACACACGCTTTTATTGCTCATTGCTCAAATTATTTTGACATAATGTACGTTACTGTGACTAAAATGCATCTTAGCAAAAGCCCAAATTATTCTATGACCAAACACTGCTGACAGGGATTGGAATACATGACACAGGAAATGGCTTCACAATCCAGACAATGAATACAACATGCAAACAACTAAACATAGCCCAGCCTCATATACACTAATTCTTGATCACCTATTGAAAGTTCAAAATCAGGCATGAACTAACAAAATAGAAAAGGAAGCACACTGCTTTATCCAGCGAAGCATTGCATCATACAACATTTCACATTTTTCTTCCTTTTATTTAAATTAGATACATTATAATAGACTTTGCCTCAGTGGCATATCAAGTACGTGACATGTACACGTGGAAATATAACACATTTAGGATTTACTACAGTAAAAGCCCATAAAATCCAAGGCATCTCCTCATCCCTCCCACTAAATAAGGGTGTCAAAACAATGTCCACTAACCATCAAGCTCTGGACCCCAGAACGTTCTCTTATTATGCTCTTAGCCAACCATTAGGGCAACCTTAAACATCCACTCCTATCAACACAATCCAAATAAAAAGCAAAATAACTTCAGGTATCACCGATCTAACAAAATATATCATAAAGGAAAGACAATTGGAAAAAGGATCTTCGGCGGTTCCTTCCCCCTTTTTGCATGTTGACACTGTACGTGAGTGTGAACTATATTGATATATGATCACATATCAGACTTCCTTCGTACAAAACGCATGACCAATAAGGTTATAGGAATGTTCATAAAAAGAGCGTATATATATGGCAAACCCAAAAGGAATCATTTGAAGCTCTTTTGTGACATAACGACAAATAATCAATGCCGGCAACAAGCAACATTCGAATTCTATGACTCCAGAGCGACGAAAAATTACCTTCTCTTTGTTGGCATCCGTGAATTCCCATGGAAGGTCCGGGTTGTTATCTGGGGAGTCAATGTGCTGCCCATTTCGTAAAGATCCACTCAGTCAATAACCGTTGTATGAACACATGCAATAAATAATTATTATGAAGAAGGTAGAAACTTTGAAATTTAAACTGAAATAATGTCAACTTACATAGTTCAGAGCCGTAGAGAAGGCCCTTGAAGGCTGCAGAAAAAGGCAACGAAATCACGAAAAGAGGTCAGCGAGTGGTGGGGCGAAAAAGGGGAATGAAAGTGAATTCGCGAGAAAAAAGATGAAGTAGACCTGGCGGAAAGCTTGACGGATCTCATTGAGACGCTTCACCGCGAGCCGCGCAAGCATTTTCGACGACTACTAGGAGTTGGTCTGAGAAAGAAAGGGATCGGAGTTAGGGCCGGAGATACTCGACCATGAGACCTGAGAGAAGGAAGTATAGGAGAGAGGTGGCAGAACAAGGACCGCTAGATCTCATCGAAGGATAAAAATGTGAGCTTTTCTTTTTGAGCCTTCAATTGTGGGCTTGCATGAAGAAACTGTTAGTTCTCTGTGGTTTTCTGGTTTCGTACCGGGCCTGGTCTTTTCTTGGTCTTCCCCGCGAAACCTTCCCGCTGTAGCCTTCGCCCTTCGGCCTGTTTCTAGCCTTTGTGCTTTAATCAATTTTTGAAAAAATAAATCAGAAAAACCAAAAATATGTAAGGAGGTTAGATAAAAATCATTAGTGAAGCTTTGAAGACCTTGAATTCTTAGTATACCAAAATATTATTTATCACAAATTTTAAGACAATTCAATATTGAGAACTTAAACTTTTTGTTATGACAGTTTAGTATATATAAAGTTAGGAATAAAAATAAGAAGAAAAAAGTTATTTTGCAGATAGAAAATAATTTTTTATTCTTATTTTTAATACTAATAAAAATAAATAAATATTATTGAATAATGATTACAAGGATATAATATACATTATATAAAATTTTTTTCTTCTATTTCTCTTTTTATTTAGATACCAAACATGTCCACTACTATTCAATTTTATTTTTTATAATATTATAATCCCATTATTAAGCTTTTTTCGATATTGTTAATTGTTATTATCATTTTTCCACCTATAGACACTACAAATAAGTTTTCTTTGTACAGGAAGTGAAATTTTATTTGATGATGATAAGGTAAATGAGTGAAATTGTTATTAAATTTGATGATGATAAAGTAAAGGAAATGTCAAATAAAGTAGATATATGGTTAGCCTTATGGATGGTCCGGTCTACTTTAAAGTCTTCACAGCAGTTATCAAAGCTGTCCAAATATTGAGCTATCCAATGGAAAGGAACATGAAGGGGATATGTTAGCTGCTTCTTTGTCTTCGTTTTAAAAGGAGATAAAACGTTTTTTTTCCAAGTGGAATATAATAATCAATGACTTGTAATTACCAAGTAGGCCTACAAGCGGGATAGGTCGGACTAGGTTTTATCTCATTTTGATGCTCAAATTTAATTTCTTATCAAGCAAATAAAAAAAAATCTGAGAACCAACTTGGCCTGGCCTTAAACTAGCAACAAATGAGTTTTGTTTTAAAAAGAAATTGAAATTTTGAATGTATATATTTTTATAATTATTTAACTATTTTAAATATATAACCACTCATTTTAATTTTTTTTTGTGAAATCTAAGCAATAAAAATTTAAAAAAGTGAGTTTGAAAAAAACACAAGAAGGAAATATAATTCCAAAGGGTCAAATTTTTAAAAAGTGATAACTTAAAATCAATTAATCAGATAATTTTTTTTTTGTTTTGAATAATTTTTTGAAATGGACACGATGCAACTTCTTTACTTTCTTTAAAAAAAACAAATTCAGTGTCTTAATTTTGAGTTTTTTAAATTTTAAATTAAAAGAAATATATATTTTCTATCTCTTTTTTTGTTTGAGTATCATAATCATGATCAAAATGAATCTATTAAGGGTTTTGACTACTTTAACTATTTATAATATATAAAATATATTTAAAAATTTATTACTAAAATTACAAAAAAAAACTTTAAAAAAATATTTTTATTTTTTTAATATTATATAAGTAGTCCAATTAGACCTATTTAGATGAATTAGTCTAACCTAATCCTATTCCATTTTTTTTTGTTTACTCTAATTTTTTTACTCAACGTAATTTAGTTGAGTAATACTCTCATAACTAGGCCAATAAATACCTCTATTACCAAAGTTTCTCTCAACTAAATATTTCATCACTCCAAGTAATTAAATAAACAAAAATGTATTTAAACAAAAAAAAAATCCAAACAGTACCAAAAAAAACTGATGCTCTTATCCAATCCGTGAATAATTGGACATGAAAACATGGCTAAATAGTTAAATCTTGATTAAGACTTTGAAAGAAAGAAACATTACAATTGATGATCATAAAATAAAATTATTTATTTTGAAAGATTTTATAATTTTATATTTTATATTTAAAAATTATTTTAAATGACCCAGAAACTTAATATTTGAAGTGTTATGACGAAAATACTTTTAATGAGATTGATGATTAAAGCAATTGACATCTCATTCTTTTAGTTTCTCGTAATCTTTAGTTTATACTCTTTCCTAAATGAGAATAGGGCCCACAGAAGTAAATTTTATTAAATTTCACTCATTCTGTCACTTTCTTTTTCACATAACTCCCTTTAATAAATGAGAGGATTCAAAATCCTTAATCTCAACAAAGTGCCTATAAATAGATCCTCTCCTATATTCTGCAGAGTACGCTATTCCATGCACCCACTTAAAACTATGTCACATTATTTTATGGATAAAAATATATAAAAAGAGCATTTATGTCATTACATTTAAAATTTTAAATCTTTAAGTTTTATAAAATAATGTTAAAATATTATATTTTTATAAAATAAATAATTTTATTTCACAATTCTCAATTGTAATTTTTGCTTGAAAGAACCCCATTTCGGTGGAAGGGCTTTCACTTAAAGTTTCTAACCAGCAGATTTTTATCTAGAGATTTCCAAAGTTTTAACAAGACGATGGATCTAACTTAAATACAAGTCCATACTTATGAAGAAGAAAAATAGAAGACAAGAGGGAACACACCTTTAATCCCCTAACAAGTAAAATAATAAAACCCTTCTTGATCACACGAAACTGAAAGTCTTCCATCTATGTTCACTCTTTTATGCACCACTTTTGATTCCATAATTTTGACCATGGACGCTCATCAATCGCTTGTTAATCTTGACAAGAGCCATGACTTATATTCCTTCAACATGAATCTACGACAATTGAAGATTCTAAAAGGATTTGAGGATAAAAATAATTACTTTTGGTTCAAGTGTGGTTCTAAATAATCGTGGTTACTTAAACTTTCAACTATGTCATATTTATCTACTGGCTGTTTTAACAAACAATCTTTTATTCTGCTTTGGATTTTGGATTGTCAGACATTCAATAATCTTACTTACCTTTATGTTAGTTTTTTAAATTACCATATGTAACTATCATTTTACCATATAATTTTCTTTTATTAGTCTTTCAAACTAGACGGTCAAACTAGTAATTACAATATTTCAGACATTCAAAAAGAAAAAAAAAATTAAACACCTCATGCAAAGCAGGTATTTGACTAGTTTGTAATATTCTTTCATATCATTTTCTTTAACCATATCCTTAACTCGGTTAGGAAAAACTTGTTATGATGAGTCATCAAGGTGGGAATTATTGGCCTTAGCACTTACCTTCTTTGTCCACTTAAAGGTCATAAGATTTTTGTAAGTTATATGTAGATAATTCTTTAATTTTTAAACTATTTAATACTCATAAATTATAAGTTATATGTAGATAATTCTTTAATTTTTAAACTATTTAATACTCATAAATTATAAGTTATATGTAGATAATTCTTTGATTTTTAAACTATTTAATACTCATAAAAATTTTTAAAAATTTTTATCACATCATTTGTAAATCATATAAAAGAATGAGTTAAAGTCAACAATTAAAAATATACTACTTTAATATAAATTTTAACGAAGGGAGATTTTTAAGGTTGTGTGTCAAATTCATTTGTGTATAGCCTATTTGTATTCAACTTAAATGCTTATAACATTATTTATAAATAAATCAATTAAAGTCAATAATACAATCATGGACAAGATTTAAGTATAGTTTTTTTAATATATTTTTACTATTAAGTTCTTTAATTGAAATATGACAAATGTATAATTTTTTAATAATAATATAACAAGCATATATCTTAATTAAAAAAGTATATACTTATCTTTTAAAAATTATATGTTTATCATCTTATTATTAAAAAAATAAAGATTTATTTTAATTAGAGAACGTGATAACAAAAATATAAAAAAAATTATATATAAATTTTTTTGTAAATATATTATTTTAATATAAGTTTTAATGTAATAGAGTTTTCTTAATTTTGTGTAATAAATTCATCATTCATAAATAACACTGTCGTGTGTGAAGGATGAATTTACCACACCATTTATAAACTAGAGTGAAAATTAACAACAAAAGCTAAACTATATAATACTCCTATAAATCATAAGTTATATATAGATAATTTTTTAATTTTTAAAATTTGACAATAAACTTTTAAATTTATATAAATAATCATTTACAGTTAGTTAATTCATTATTTTACTAATGAAATATAATACAATAGAAAAATTATTTATATATAACTCAAAGTTTAAAAAAATTATATGTATTAAAAATAAAATTTAAAAATATTTATTATCATTTATATGTTACGCTATATTAATGAAATAATGAGAAATTATTTATACAAATTTAAAAACTTATTATTACATTTTAAAAATTAAAAAATTATCAATACAAAGTTTAGAATTTTGTATGTATAATTTAATCCAATAAAAATTATAATTTTATTATGATTGAAACTCCGTCACAAACAAGATCAGTAATATGTCAATGTGATAAGATTCCTTGTGACGTGTGGGTTCCAAATTGTTGCCAAGCCTTTGAGTATCAGTCTTTAGTCATTCAGCAAACTCGAGTCCAGACTTCTCCAAGGCTTCCTCTTATTCTAGCAATTTAGCATCATCATAATATATGACGGATGATTAGCTGAGGAAAGTAGCGAAAGACAAAGAGAAAGTATTGTCGTTAATTAGGGAATATGGCAGGAGTTTCTGTAGTTCCAGTAGAGATACTGCTAGCAAAGCGTGTACAAGAAATGGTCCTAAATGGCGAGGAACCACCACCACGACCTTATGTTTGTAGAGACGATGACCCAACACAAGATATGCCTTTACCATTGTGTTCACTGCCAGTCATTGATTTTGGGCTCCTCTCGTTACCAACACCAATTACTGAACAAAAACGAGAAATCGACAAACTTCGATTAGCACTCTCTTCGTGGGGGTGCTTTCAGGTCCCTATACTCCATATATACACCCATTACCATTTTTTTTTTGGGTAAAATAAAATTTAGGAGTTGGATAAGTTGTTCCAGTTCTAAAGCAGGCACATTACAATTAGCAACTAGCAAGTATCGAATCCAAGACATTTTACAGCATATTTCTGTTTTAGATTGTGAATATCTTCTTCAACATTTAATTTATCATTGATTTTTATGGAATTTCAGGCAATAAATCATGGGATATCAATTTCGTTATTGGATGAGGTTCGTCAAGTTGGGAGGGAATTTTTTGAGCAGCCGATGGAGGAAAAGAAGAAAGTTTGTAAAGGGGTTGAGGAAGTTGATGGGTATGGTGCAGATCCAGTCCCCGAAGAAGGCCAGTCATTAGACTGGTCTGATCGCTTGTTTCTTGATGTATATCCTGAAGATACAAGGAAGTTCATATTCTGGCCAACAAACCCACCATCCTTTAGGTATTGTAAAACCAGACATTAAACTAGTATTCAAGGTAACTGAGTGTCATGTAAGATGGCACCATTTTTAAGTATTGCAATTGATAGATGACGGTATCTCATACCATAAAAAACCATAGAAGTCTACACCAATTTTAACTCGTTACTTTATACATGTTCAACACTTATTAAACACGATGAAACGCTTCAAATCATGCCTGCACACTATTTATTTTGAAGTAATGTTAATCATGCACACATGATCAAATTAATTGGTGTTTTGAGATTGAGACTGGTAGTAAGTCACTCTTGTACAGGGATGTCCTGGAAGAATATACTACAAAGATGATGGAGGTAACAGAGCTTGTTTCCAGAGGAATGGCAAGGTCACTGAATTTGGATGAAAACTGCTTCCTGAATCAATTTGGTAAGCGAGCAACACTGCAAGCGAGGTTCAATTACTACTCTCGCTGTCTGTGGCCTGACCTTGTTCTTGGCCTTAAGCCCCACTCAGATGGAACAGGTTATACCATTATCCTCCAAGATGATGTTGAAGGCCTCCAAGTCCAACAAGATGGCAAATGGTTCACAGTTCCCACAATCCCTCATGCCCTTTTGGTTCTCATGGGTGATCAAATGGAGGTATTAGTTTCTTGTTGAGCTGCATTATGACCGTGCTAAATAAAAAATAATAACAAAAGTTTTGTGATCATTAACTTGGATTAAAGCGACCTATTAGTAATTCATTGATATTTCTGTTGGTGGAGTAATCGCTTGACAAAGGGAACTGTTTGTTTCCACACCGAGTTTATGGAGAAATTCTTACACATACAGTAGTATAAAAGACCAATAGAAATTTACCTTAATGGAGGTATTCATGGACCCCACCACTTAAAATACTTTGTTGAGCTTCAATTGATTCATTGCATAGCCATCTAATACATAAAACGTGCTTTATGTATCTCAATTTATGAAACAGAGTACTAACGAAAGGAAATTATTGGCATCAAATACTATGCAACATCTCATGTTTTATTCGGATATATAAAATTGTTATATTGTAATGTTATGTGTTAATGTCGTGTTCTATATCTGTATTAATGTTCATGGCTCTTAGTAGCAGCTTTCTAATGGTGCAGATAATGAGTAATGGAGTATTCAAAAGTCCACTACATAGGGTACTGACCAACTCAGAGAGGGACAGGATGTCAATTGCCATGTTCTATACACCAGAACCAAACAAAGAGATCGGCCCGGAAGAGGGTTTGGTGGGTGTAGAACAACCCAGATTGTTCAAGAAGGTGAAAGATTATGCTGGTACACATTGGGGATTCTACCAACGAGGAATGAGAGCTATTCATACAGCCAGAGTATGAATCTGCAGCCATAACAATAACTTTGTGAATAGTGTAATATATATCTACGTTAGTTGTGTTGTCTATCATGTTGCAGAATTATTGCCACTAAGTTTCGAAAAGTAATAAGAAATTAGAGGTAATTGCTCTCACATTGCCCAATATAACAAATTTATCAGGAGCTTCAAAGCAAGGTTCCATATAAGGAAAATTTATCATTTTGATAAAAACTAGTTTTGGCAACAAATTTCCAGTTCTCATATTTCAGGAGCCTAAATAAAGTTGGAAATGCCATTGGTACAAAGAAAATTGCCTTAAGTTGTCAATGGCAGACCTATTTTGCTGTGACAAAATTAGGACCATTTGAAAGAAACCTCTATCCCCATGTATTTCCCCATTCCCTTAGTTAAAATATTTTAAAGAGCAGGCCACCATGAGTGGCGAAAAACGGAGCAAAGACCAACGATTCCACTGCCATAAGCTTAATAAGGATGTTAAGCGAAGGGCCTGAAGTGTCCTTAAGAGGGTCTCCAATGGTGTCACCAATGACAGCTGCTTTGTGTGGATCAGATCCCTTAGGTCCCAAGGTCCTAGCATGCTCAGATGCACCAGCCTGAAATTTTGAAGGCCACAAAGAATGTCATAACTTTTCAAAAGCCAGATAATATTCTTCGAAATCAATTTACAAAAGTTATCTTGAATTACAAGTTTAAATTGTTACCTCAATGTACTTCTTAGCATTATCCCATGCACCACCAGTGTTGGATGCCGATATGGCAATCTATATTGAAAACAAATGCAGAAAAATCAGCAAACTTTAAACAGCTTCTCCACCTAACACCCCCTCCCCCTCTGCGCCCCCCCACCCCCCCAAAAAAAAAAAACGAAAAAAAAAAAAGTTGAGCAATACTACCTGAACACCAGATACTAGAGAACCAGCAAGAACGCCGGAAAGAGTTTCCACACCAAAGAAGATCCCAACTATAAGTGGAGTCAGCATAACAAGGGCACCAGGGGGGATCATCTCCTTGATGGATGCATCAGTAGAGATCTTGACACAGGTAGCATAATCAGGCTTGGCATTACCATCCATGAGGCCTGGAATGGTGTTGAACTGCCTACGAACCTCCTCAACCATTTTCAATGCTGCACTCCCAACACTCTTCATGGTCATGGCAGAAAACCAATAAGGAAGCATGGCTCCAACGAGAAGTCCAATGAAGACCTTTGGGGTCAAGACATCAACAGTTGAAATAGCTGCTCGGCTAACAAAGGCACCAAATAAGGCCAAGGACACTAGTGCGGCAGATCCAATGGCAAATCCCTATACAAGAAAGAGAGGAAGCTCGGTAATAAATTACACATTAGAAAAGCATATTCATCATAACTAACTTTAACATTGCATAATCATGGTCACAAGAAACAAGACAACCAGTATTAATAGAGCTTTTGCCTGAAATTAAGAGATAGAAAGCAGAGTAAAGCTATAACTTTATAGATGATGTAAGCCCAAAGCTTTAAGCTTGATTAGAAATAGATTTGCTTAGATGCAGTATAAGCTATTAATCTAGGAAGTCTCATCAAGTCTCTCCCATGTCTCTACAAATTGATTGAGGCAATAGATCTCCAAAATCCATATTTTTGGTTAAAAGCTGCTAGCAAGATGGTGTGGTTTGAGAACTTCAGCACCTACAATCTATGCAGATATGCCAGTTTGAACAAGAAAAATTGATAGGCTACTCAATCATAAAGATTTAGCTAAAGAATATCACAGTACCTTGCCAATGGCAGCAGTAGTGTTCCCAGCAGCATCAAGAGCATCAGTTCTCTCGCGGATACGATGGCTCATACCGGCCATCTCAGCAATGCCTCCAGCATTGTCACTAATGGGCCCATAGGCATCTATAGCCAACCCAGTGGCAATGGTGCTCAACATCCCAAGGGCAGCCACAGCAATCCCATACATTGCTGCAAAACTAAAACTCACAAAAATGCTGACTGCAATGGCAAAAATAGGAATAATTACAGACTTGTATCCCAGAGCAAGACCAAAGATCACATTTGTCGCAGCTCCAGTCCGGCAGGAATCAGCAACATCTTGTACAGGGCTACAAGCAGCCAATCAAACGAATTACATGAGAGAAAGTGAAAGATTGATTCTATAATTACTTTTCTTAATATTTACCTACCTGTAAGCATTGCTTGTATAATATTCAGTCACAAACCCAATTATAAGTCCGGCCCAGAGACCAATACCCACACATAGAAACAGCTGCCTGGAAATTTCAACCATGTCAGTAACTAGAAATCAATTGTCATCCACAGTCAAGAAATTATTTGGACCAAAATGACTGAGATCAGAAAAACACCTAAGCACGTAGCTTACAAAACATAAGTGTTTAATCTGATATACAATTACGCCTTACCAGCTCTTCACAACTTTTTGAACCCCAAAGTTGAAGATTGTGAAGGATGATGGCAGTGCGATCCAAGTAATAATTGCAATTCCAATAGTCATAAGAACTGTTGAGATGATTAGCTGCTTTTTTAATGCTGGTTCAATTTCCTTCACAGCCTCGATCTCAAACAAATCAGTTGCAAAGAGAGTAGTAATCAAACAGACAATAATGCCCATAGAACTGATGAGTAGGGGATATAACATGGCAGTGTACTCGTGGTTGATTCCAAATGAAGAAATGGATGCGACAACGAGGGCAGCACAAGATGATTCAGCATATGAGCCAAAAAGATCAGAACCCATCCCCGCAATATCTCCAACATTATCACCCACATTGTCAGCAATCACCTGAACGAGACAATAGAAAAGGACCATATCACAAGCTTAGAATGAAGGCTGAATAATAATGAAATTGCACCAATTCTAAAGGTTCTTTTGAACGGGCAGGAGGAAAGGGGGCAATTTGACTTACAGCTGGATTTCTTGGGTCATCCTCTGGGATATTTCTTTCAACTTTTCCAACCAGATCAGCACCAACATCAGCAGCCTTGGTATAGATACCACCACCTACTCTACCAAAAAGTGCCATGGAAGATCCACCCAATCCATAACCGGTAATAGCCTCAAAAAGGCCTTCCCAGTCATCACCGTAATATAGCTTGAAGAGATTGATTGCAATGTAGAGCACCAAAAGACCATTTGCAGCAAGAAGAAAACCCATCACTGCACCAGACCTAAATGCTGCAATAAAAGCCTTTCCAACTCCCTTTCTTGCTTCCAAGGTTGTCCTTGCATTGGCATAGGTGGCAATTTTCATCCCAAGGTAACCAGATAGGACTGAAGTTAAAGCACCAAGCAAGAAAGACACAGTGCTAAATAGAGCATTTGCTAGTGCTGGCTTGCATATCTTCTCCTTATCATATGTGCAGGGCTGGCTCTTGGTGCTAAAGCTCTTAACGGAGCCCAAGAACAGGAATATCAGAATTGCAAAAGCAGCCATGAAGATCCCCACATATTGATACTCAGTAAAAAGAAACGATGTCGCACCTGCCAAATTAAAGCACATCTTGTAATCATAACTTCCTAAAAATGCCATATCATAATATACATGTATTGTGAGATGGAGGGCTAACAAGAGAAATATTTTATTGTGAACCGTACCAAATTTCACTTCAAATAATTATTGTATGTCTAGGATTTTAAGTTTTTAATTACTAATCCAGGCACCTAGAAG
Organism: Erythrophleum ivorense; assembly: GCA_026724425.1. NCBI lineage: Eukaryota > Viridiplantae > Streptophyta > Magnoliopsida > Fabales > Fabaceae > Erythrophleum > Erythrophleum ivorense. Next base: position 44,991 of record JAIUCV010002455.1, read on the forward strand.
AATCTCAATTTAGGTTGTAATTGTGAGCCATCCACAGAAGCTTGACCGAAAAGTACAGCGCACGTGCAATGCACATGAATAGACAGCGCTAGATATTTTTCCTATGAACAGTGAAGACTGAAAATGACTAATAATCACTCGTAGTAGCTAAGCTCAAAAGCTTACGAATAGAAATGACATACAAATATCCTTTCACGAAGTAAAAATAATTGTGCACTTTATGTGACGATCAAGAGGACAAACGAAACGAAAATGCATAACAATCAAATAATTGAATCTCAAATCCCCATTTTCCCAGGAGAAAATAAAGAATAGACCTTCGAAAGAATGTAAAGATTAGAAATTTGAGAAAATTACATCCTCCTATGATTTGAATTAAACCATGCACGGAGCTTCGTCTTAGTCGGACTGGAGGCATGTAGTATATACATAGAAAAAAAAAAGAGGAAAAAAAAATCAACATTTTCACTCTCGTATTTTTTTCTCTTCACCTGTTTTCTCATTAAGTCATCATTAAGAAGGTGGCTACAGTTTAACACAAGGATAAAATATCATTACCAAAAAGATGTATTCAAAATTTCGGCTTTCGGCAAAAGAAAAAAAACTGTGAAAGCAGAAAAATCAGAAACACCAAATTTTCAGACACATAAACACAAGAAGACCTCAGCTAAACCTTCAGATCTACACCAGAAGCTCACCTTCAGAGATGGCACTCTGTATTTCTGCGCATTTAACAACGACGGTGTGGTCATTGACACCCTCTTCTTCTTCGATCAAGTAGTCTCCGTAACCATTCTTGTCATTCCGTGAAGACGGCAAGGGCCCATGCCGCTCGGGCGTGAGCTTTACTCGCGAAACAAGGAACCACTGAACCAACGAGAAAACTATGCCGACGACGGCGCAAACCGGTATCACTATTTCCGTCTCAAGCTCCGACATCAGAGCCGCACCCATCCTCGCCGGAAACCTAGCACCGCCGTGCCCCTAAACGGAAAAAAACAGTTTTTTCCAGCCAGCACAGGCACAGGGTCACACACAGTGAACTCGGGTGCTGCAAGACAATTAGGTATTTATACTTGAAGCGAATTGAGGAGGGAAGGATATGTTCAGGTACATTTCAATATTCCAGCCAAATTTTGCATTCTGATGGCTTGCATTGGACTATATAATTTTTTTATAATATTTATTATATTTTTTAATTATTAATTATTATTATTATTTTAAATAAAGATATGAATGTTATTTTTTGCTGTATATATTTATATTAGATTTTTTTATCTTTTATACATCTAATATTCATCTAATGAGACGGCCCGCCTTGGGATGTGATTGTTGGTAGCAAATATCCAAATGTATGAATATTTTTTTAATAATGGAATAAAACTTTATTTTGATCTATCATAAATAAAATATTTTTTAATTTCATCTTTGATAAAATTATTATTTTTTAATTTAATTATTTATAAATAAATATTTTTTTAATTTAGTCCCTCATAAATAAAATTATTAATAATAGTCTCTCATATATAAATATTTCTTAATTTAATAATAATATATTATTGATATTGATTTTATTTGTAAAAAATCAAATTAAAATTTTTTTTGCAAAAGACTAAATTAAAAAATACTTCATTTCTAAAGGACTAAGCTAAAAAGATAATTTTATAATTGACTAAATTAAGAAATATATTATCTATAACT
>JAIUCV010002456.1:0-46686 GCA_026724425.1 Erythrophleum ivorense
AAAATGATGAGGCCCTTTTGGGTCATGTTTCCTCCCATCATTCCTTTGTATCACTTTCCTAATGGTCATCTCTTCTCTTTCGTTCTTTAATCCTTGGGGAAGAGAGTTAGGACTAAACAGTGTAGACAATCGTACTCTTGCAGCAAACCCTGTTATAGCCATCGTTTTGAATACACGCGTACAGACATACACACGGAATTAATGTAAAATTTCAACATATTCAAGAACAGTGCTTTCGTTACTGTTTTCATTCTGAAACCTTATATTTCATGATGGTAGTTAACATATTAATAATAGGAAAATCTATATTCTACCCCCAAACTATAGTTACACTACTGATACATAAACTTTAGAATATAACATTTTACTCTCAAGAACAATCATAAAATGTGAAATGGTTAATCATTTGTTAACTATAAGGTCTAATAACCATGTAATCAATAAAAATGGACTTTCAAACTTTTAAAAGTTAGCTTTTGCTATTTGTTTAAATAAAAAAGTATTTTTTTTAAATGTATATCATTTTGAAATAGACTAGTTTTTCACAAAACAATAACAAGTCGCTTTCAAAGTCTTGTAAGTAAACTTCTGTTAATCATGTAATTATTAGATATGAAAGTTAGTAGTAGTTAACTAATTTGCTTTTTTTTTTTATAAGATGGAAAAAAGTTAACTAATTTGCTTTTATATAATTGTTCAGAGAAGCAAAATGTTATATTTCAACGTTTATATACTATTATTGAAATTAGAATATAGTTTCAAAAAATAAAATATAATTTCCCCTAATACTGAATGTACAAACTTTCTTGCCGGCCAAATTAACAAGTAACTAATGAGATCAAATCAACTACTTGCTTGTTTAAAATTATGAATGGCTTGCAATTCTAGTTTTTTTTTTCCCCAAGTGTTACTCCACTTATTACAATTTACCTATAATTAGGGTGTAAATGAACTGTACTCCACAGTTCATGAGCAAATCAAATTCAATTTATAAGCAAAATTTATATAAAAAAAATTCAAATTAAACTCAATTCATTTATTAAACAAATGAACTCAATAAACCTATTAGACTTATTTAATTAAAAAAGCAAAGCTAGTTAAACTCACGAACAACTTATTTAGAAATAAAATATTATTTTATACAATATATGTTATTCATAAATGATTTTGTTAAAAGTTATAGATAAATGCAAAAGTTTATACACGCTAAAATATTATAGTATATATTTTTATAAAATTGTCTCAGATAATCACATATATAATATAGCAATTTACTATTTTTATTTAGTTTAATTTTAATATGTGCATATAAATATATATTATATGTATAATAATGTTTAGACTCTTAACTCATTTAATAACCGAGCCAAGGATGATCACTATTTTTGATTTGTTTAAAGTTAAAGCTTATATTTGGACTCTTATGAACAAGTTTAATCATGTTACACTTGGACTTAACTCATCCACAATCCTACCTATATTACTCTTAGTTAACTATGAACTAATAGAGTACTAGTTCTAGGACACGTTCTTTAGTGAACTCAATCAACTGAAAAAAAAAAGGTTAATAAAGAGTTAATATGTAAATATGTCAAGTCAAAGGAAAACTATACCAAACATGTACTTGACATGTTTACGTTTTTTTTTTGGGTGATTAATTGAATCTTTTAATTTTTATAGATCAAGATTACTTAAGTATTTTTCATTGTCATATCCAAATCGAGCACTTGAGATCCATCAACACAGCTTCTCAGTCAACCATGATTCTCTGCTTCTTTGTTAGCCCTGATGTAAACGGCCAAACCTATCATGCTTAACATATAAACCCAAGCGCGTGTGTAAGCACATTGATGTCCAAGGGCGTAAATTGATGCAATCAGAGAAATGGCAGGGCATAGACATAAATGATATTCACACAGGAACAGATCATTGATAGTGCAAAGCATGGTGAACGATGATTTCATGTTCGCCACCTGATGAATACATATAAACCAGAGTCCCAACTTTAAGTATTTGAAGGCCAGAAGCAATCGGGGAATTAGCACATCGTAAGGTTTAATCAATCCGATTTAGTTTTTGTGCTTGTTTTCTCTTCCATTGCGGGCTTAACTAGCAATTTGAATACCCACACTGCCAGTAGAGTTGCCTCTAGGGGGGCAAGCCAGTATACAAGGATGTGCTCTTTGGAAATGTGATCCCCTCGATTGTAAGCCCATCCCATTACCTGAAGAGATTAAAGAAGGTCTTTTAGCACAAATAATTTTATTTCAAAAAAAAAAAAAAGGAAACAAACAAACCTCTTTAGGTATTTTTTTCCCTAGGATAATACTTACATAAATTTCTTTGGGTGTTGACTATCAAGTTTTTCAATAAAAATATAATATGTAGAGAAATTTTTTTTAGAAAACCAAATCATATGGTGCAGAGCTATTAAAAAAATATTCACTTTTCATGCTTTTGTAAAAAAATTTGATAATAGACAACTAAAAACTATACCTTAAGTTAAGTTTTGTCTTCTTTCTATAATTTCCATCGTTGAAGTTCTCTGAACAAAATAATGACAGATGAAACAGATAGAATAGTACTTACAGAGGCTGGGTTCATACAACCACCAGTTAGATCAGAGCCAAGTATATGAAGTGTTAGCTTTGAAATGCTGGAAATCCAAGTCTTCCTGTAGAAACTCCCAGGAAGTTTTAAGGCAAGCCCAAGTGAGATGATAACAATTGCAAACGTTAGGAATCCCTCTGTCAGTGCACCTCGATGAATGTCAATGCTCAATCGGGGTCCCCGTCCTACTTCAGGCAGTGTATCAATTATAAACTTAACCCCAGTAATAGATCCAACCACCTGGAGATGATAAAACCATAAAAATATCAGAAATTCAGAATAATAACCTTCAATCCAGGATTTGTGTTGCAGACATCATATTTTAAGATGCATGTATATAGAAGGATTAACGACCTTACTCAAACAGGATTTGTTCTATATGCTTTTATTAAATTTGTCCCAGCTATACCAAAACTGGGTTCCATCAGAAAAGATACAAAATTAAAAGGCAAACCATTTAAGTTGCTTAAGTGACACTCAAATTAATGTTTGCAAGAATGAAATAGAGAGAAAATGCTGAAAGTGTAAGCAAAAGACTAACAGCCGTATGAAAAAAATAAAAATAAAAATAAAGCATCAAGCAACTACTAGAAACAGTGAAGTGGCGTGGTCACTTTCTAATAATAGCCACAACAAAGTTCACTATGGTGTATTAAGTGAGAGAAAATGGAAGTGTCAGATTACTAAGTCATTAGCCTTGTTCTTGGCTTCATCAAATTTTGAGGAGCACTACTGCACTAGAGCATGCTACGAACTCTCGGACAAAGCCAAGGTTAATCTATTCTGGAATGTTTCCCACTTGAAAAAACATTCTTAGATGTAAATTTCATAATCACCTGCATCAAGCATAAATGCATAAATAAATATAAATCATAAGGATGTGAATTGACATAAAATGCTGTTAGACTGGGAACATCTTTTTCCAGTATCTCAAGATCTCTGATCAGGATAACTAGCTAACTATATCATTGTGTCTTTTCTCAGAGATTTAAGCAATTACCTCTAGTTTTCTACTTCTTTTAGCCCGCCACAACTGTGTAATTAGATAAAATCAAATATGAAATTTCAAATCCTTAGGGCACACATCAAACATCAACAAAGAAGGGCTTTTGCCACAAAGCAAACACGATTATCCAAATATCAAAGATGCTAATTAAAGGAGTGAAGCCATCAATAAACTAAGCATTCACTCCAAATTATAAGGTTTGATTAAGCATTTTCTAACCAGCTCTAAAATGCTTCACCTAAAAGATGATACAACTATAATGGTAAGCATGCTAGCGGCGATGAATTGGGATACCATGGTTTAACTTGCAGATACAATGCCTAAATTAATTTCAGAAAATCTACACCTGACAAGTCCTTCCACTAGATAATCCTCACATCCCTAAACTAGATAAACGAAAAAAACTAAACCCAATCCTATCATAATATTATAAAACCCCCCATAAAGCTAACCTGAGCGGGAATTCTAGCGCCAACGCAGAAAAAGAAATTGCTGAAATCCCCAGAAATGGCATCGGCCAAAACGGTGAGAGGATTGTAGGCACCTCCATGGGTCAATTTTCCCAATGATGCAAAAAAGAACATGTTTATAACGGAAAGCGTAGCCTTCACAGTCTCAAGAAGGGGCTGGTCACTCAAACCCAAATATCTGGAGACAAATATCTTAATCAGAACCCCTGACCATACCCACATGAAAGAAATGACGAAATCTGAAACAAGCAGCCGAGCCCGTCCCATCTTCTGCTAATAGGATTTCTGTTGTGTGTTTTTCTCTCTTTTCCTCCGTTTGAACCAGGACTCTACATGGCCATTTCTATCCGCTATTTATGTGGGTATTGCCATGGGCATGGGAACATGCAGAACCACGACAAGGGAGAAGGCTGAGGAGTCTAATCTCAATTTATTGGATTTATCCTGTGACCCTGTCGCCCCTTGGAAAGACGAAGCTCAATTTACAGGTGAGGTGGCTCGAGGGAAAAAAAAAAAAGAAAGAGTCAAAAAGAGAATTTATATTTTATTCCTCTAAATAAAATTTCATTATAAAATTAGTAAAAAGATTTTAAAACGTAATAAAATAAATGTAAATTTTAAATCTCACTTATGCCCAAAAAACAAAAACTTTTACTTTTTTTCTTGAAGCCAAAGGCAAAACCTTTTTATTTCAAGTAGGGCTCCAAGGGGCAACAAAGACTGACGGTAGACCACGACGAAGATTTGGAACAAATTGGTCATTTGAAAGCATGAGTAGCATCGGAACAGGTTATGATCTTTCAGTTACTACTTTCTCGCCTGATGGCCGAGTTTTCCAGATCGAGTATGCTGCCAAAGCCGTCGACAACAGCGGGTACCCGGCTGCCGCTTCCTCTTCTTTCTCTTCCTATATTGTTCAATTTTCCTTTTTATATATATTACTAGAAATTGCTAGAAGAGGAACGCGCGTTTGATTTTTATTTTTCTTTCCCCGGTTTATCGATGCCTACAACATTGTTAGTTTTCTTTTGGCAAAAGTAAAGCTTGCAACGAATATATATATATGTACATATAGAGAGAGAGAGAGAGAGAGAGAGAGAGAGAGAGAGAGATTGTATGATGGATTGTAGATATTGGGGATCTTACCGTTAAAACTTTGTTGCAGGACTGTTATTGGTATCAAATGCAAAGACGGAATTGTGATGGTAGATATTATACAAATTTGTTGGTCTCATGTTTTCAGTAGCTGGGTATTTTCCTTTTTATAACTTTAGCTTGATTTTAGGGGGTCGAGAAACTTATTCCATCAAAGATGATGCTGCCGGGTTCCAACAGAAGAATACACTCTGTTCATCGCCACTCGGGCATGGTACTATATCATTTATTTTTAATCCTGTCTTGCATATATTGTTGTTTGTTCCTTTTAATCTTCTTCATGGTGTAATAATGATAGAGAGCTTACTTGAAAGAGACCTCTATGGTATGTCTTCGTATATAAGGCTGGCCACGACTAGCCTGTAAAGTGGTCTGAAAATTGGTACCATGTCATTTATTTGCTGATGGCTGAAAGAGATGATGGTAGTTGAGTGAGTAATGGAGATTGAAGAAAATGAAGAAGTTCTGTAAAATGTGTGCATACAGAACTATCATTCACCATCAATAGTTGATCTATTAGATAAGTAGCATTTATTGGAACTTGTATTCTTTTTGTATAGATGTGATTATTGTTTCATATCAGGTAGGTAATGTGGGTTCATAGTACTGAATTTTACATTCCTGTCCTCATACTATAAATGGCCATTATTATTAAAGCTGTGATTTTGGGATGTGATGGCTTTCTTTTCTCCTCATTGGAAGTGAATGGAAATCATAAAGACAAATGTGATTATGGAGAAATTCTTCTGTACATCCAGCGCAATGCACCAAAGTGACTGGCATATCATTACAACTAGGATATAGCATTGGGATTACTTTTTTGTTTAAGAATTTTTGGACTACAATGCCATATGTCACCCTCTAGTTGCTTTGGTGCACTGCAATAGTTGTTTGCAAGAAATCTCTGTTGTTAAGTAATTTGTCTTGGTCTCATTTGAAATTTTGATTATCCTTATATTTGAATATATGTTAATATATTCGTAATATTCATCCAATATCAGGCAGTGGCTGGATTAGCAGCTGATGGGAGGCAAATTGTTGCCAGGGCTAAGTCAGAAGCAACTAATTATGAAAGGTTTTGCTTTAAGCTCCTTGCGACATTTGAAGATTGTCCCCCTCCCCCTTCTCCATTTCTCTATATTTGCATTTTTTTTAAATACATTCTGACTGATTTAATACTTTCTCTATTTGTTGTTGATATGCCGCTAGTATGATAGATATGTGGACTAATTGAATAACTGTATAGTATAATTCAGCCTCATTATAAGTTTTCATTTTGAGTAGTAGGTGGCAATTTTCACTAATTACTGTTGTTTTTCTAACCTTACTGAAATAGCAAGTAAAATATTTTCTTGGATAAGTTACAGATTTTATTATGAAGCCAATGAGATGATACCCATCTAGTTCCCACTGGCCTATAAATTAACAGAAAGAATTGTGGATATCAGTACTGCATTTGAACATGTCCAAAAATTAACCATCTGTATTGGGTAATTAACACGACCAATATTGGTGCTAATTGTCACAGTGCTGCAAATTTAATGTACTGGCTTATGAGCAAGTTCTTTCATAAACACTGTTTTCTCATGAGAACAAATATTCATTTTCAGCACAAACAAATGCTTTGGGTATACTTGTGATTTTTTTTTTTTTGGGGGAGGGGGGGGGGTTAACTTGCTCTCCTCTAGGAGTGCACACCATACAGTGATGTTAATGATATTGGCTTTGAATATGTTAAATATACTATACTGTGACACTCCAAGTTGTGGGTATAATGATAGAGCACATCATATTCTTCACCATTCTATATGGATGTCTAGGTAACCTGCTCTGCTAGTTAGTGGGTTGGTCATGTAGTTATGGCACATATTTAATATACTTTTACATGCTTGTGACATCATTTTTTTATTTTTTTTAATAGAAAGACAAGATTGCATCACTGTTGGTGGGTACCAAACTGAGTAAAATTAGAAAAAGCTGGATGTGATGTGCTTCATATTTTGAATGCAACAAACACTTGCCTAGTATCTTTTGTTAGTAAGCTGTAAACTAATAAATATTCTTTTCTTTTTATTGTTAAACATTCATGTTTCAAGATCAAAGCCAGGAATTATTTATAATAAACTTATTTCTTTATCAGTTAGCCTAAGGTCATGATTTACATTGTGTTGTTGTAGTTCTGATTTATTAGTAGATCTAAACTATAAGGACATCATACCTTGACATTTGTGAGGTATGATTAAATGTTTCTTGGTTCAACTTATGAAAAGAAAATATGTTCCTTCAGTTTATATTTCCTTTCAGTGTTTATGGTGACCCAATTCCCGTCAAGGAACTTGCTGAACGTGTGGCTAGTTATGTGCATCTTTGTACGCTATATTGGTGGCTCAGGTTAAACGAGATCTGACTGAGTGTTGGTGATAATCTTTAAATTGTATTTCCTCATAGTTCACTTTATTAAAAGAACTATAATGGTTTTGCAGACCTTTTGGATGTGGCGTCATACTAGGAGGTTATGACAGAGATGGACCACAATTGTACATGGTTGAACCATCTGGTGTTTCCTATGTGAGTCTATATTTGTTATAGCTATATCTTGGCCTTGCAATAGTTAGCAAGGTATTAAGATTCTTTTTTCTCAGTTGCATGTATATTTTTGTACCGATATGGTTGTTTTGGCATTTGTTTTAGAGGTATTTTGGTGCTGCAATCGGGAAGGGCAGGCAGGCTGCTAAAACGTAAGTGAGATTAATTTGATAAGTTCATAGTGATCGTTATAGTAGTGTGATGCTGTGCCAAAACTAATCATTGCTTTGAGTTGATGAAACGTGAAATCTTGGGGTCTAAATTTTGGAAAGAAGCTGCTGAACCTTAAGAAAGATTGCAATAGATTGATGTAGTGGGAATTATTCTTGTGAAGTTGCAAGAATCATAAGACCAATTAATAATGTGTGAGGATAATTTTCCTCTTGTTTTTGTAGTTCGATCTTACACTAATTGTTTGAAGTGAATGAACAAAAGCAAGAAAAATATAATGTAAATTAGAATTTACTTTCTCAACTCTTGTAGCCATTATGCGAATCCAAAGAAGAATCCCTCCATTCTATTCATTTGATGCATTCATTATGCTATCTTTATCCCACAGACACTGAAAAAATGGGTTCATAATTAAAAGTTCATTTATTATGCTGGTTTTCACTGACCTCTAATATGTTTCCTCACATAAAAGGCTTTTGGGCTTAAAGCATGGACAATGCATTGGCCCACAAAACCTTGTGATGAAATTTAACTTTAATTAAGAAATGGGAGGCAGTTGAACACTTGCCCACTTGGTCATAAAGACCCTAATATCACATCAAGGACCACTTTTACTAAAAAGCTTAAGTTCTTAAGTAAAGGCCTATGATGATTTTAATTAATCTCTAACAGAACTGTTTGAGGTTCCATTATTTGTGTTGCATTTTAAACCTTGTGCCTTAGTTGCCTTTATCTTTTGGAACATGATGGGTAGTGCTAAATATCTTTGCCATCAACAATGATGAAATAAAAATGTCCGAATTATGGGTATGGATGTTGTTGAGGTATTCTATGTGGGCATACCTTGGCAGTGGCCTACATCATATCCCTTTTTCTGTCTTGTTGGGGCATTAGGATGTATAATTTGATAATTAATTAATTATGATAAAATTGAAATGTTGCTATTCTGTAGAAATGCATCTCCTATCTGGAAAAGTTTAAATTTATTCTTGTTACAAACCATATCTCTGTTTATGAGGATAATGTACTTTTACATGTATGCAGAAATTGCTGCAGTAGTGATTGCTTTCTCCTGGTGTATTAAATTAGTTTCTTAAGAGTCTTCAAGATAAAACTGTAGTACATCCTGTAATTTTTTCTTCTTTTTTTTTTTTTTTGAAATTGCTTTTGTTACAAATGTGATAGTGAGATGCCAATTATATTAATATGGTGTTAAATTTTTCTTTTTAATTTTTTGGCAGAGAGATTGAAAAGTTAAAGCTTTCTGACATGACTTGCCGACAAGGAGTTATTGAGGTAGCCAAGATGTAAGTAGCATGATTATTGGCTATAGTGTTTATAGTAATATGATTGTTATGTTATCAATTGCAAATGTGTTAATTTCTGTATTTGGACTGGAGACTTTGTAAATTTCAGGTTTTGTTGTCTCTGTCCTGTTTTATGAATTTTTAGTTTATATTATAAGTGTGCATTGGGGTGTGAGATGTTACGTTCATTGATGCAGATTTGAAAATGTTAGAAAAAGGGAGACAGTGGTGGGGAAAGAAGGCTCATAGCTAATCAAAGAACATAATGGGATGCATGCAGCATATTTAATGTGTTGCAACACAATAGATTTTGTTGAATTTTTAATAGCATATGGTAAATTTGTGGAATTGAACATAAGGAGTATGAAGTTTTAGGTTTTTTAGTGTGCTTCCTTGTCCCCATTGAGGCTGTTCAAACATGGAGCAACCTAATTAAAATTTTTATCCATAAAAAGGAAAGTGATAATATATTGTTGACCACGAGTCCGCTACCAGGGTTAATTTAGCTTTTATAGTTTCTGGAATGCAAGAGGACTTTGGTCCTGGAGCTTTTGACTTTCATTCTGCCTTGCCAGTTGATTTATTGTAGGAATAATTTTTTTTTGTTTTTATGGCAATTAAAATTTAGGGAAAATTACATTTAAGGACCTATATCTTGAAAAATTTACAATGAAAGACCTTAAAAATTGAAATTACCCTTGAGGACTATAATTATCATAAGTTTTTGGGGATTTACTACTAAGTTTAGGGCATTTACCATTGGGTATAGAAAAGTGCTAAACTTTTTTATATCCAGTAGTAAATTTTCTGAAATCTGATGGTACTTATAGTCTTTCAAAATAATTTTAATTTTTAAAGTTCTTCATTTTAAAATTTTCAAGATATGGGTCCTTGGTTATAATTTTTCCTAAAATTTGAGTTTTTTTTTCTTTTTTAGGGGGGGGGGGGTAAAATTGAAATATTGGGATCTTTTGTACTTAAAAGGGGAAGGAGGGAGAATTCAGTTTACCCAAGACATCCTATGCACTACTTGAATTGTTATTTACAACAAATTTATTTATTTATTTATTTTGGTGCCATGCAGTATTTATGGAGTTCATGATGAGGCAAAGGATAAAGACTTCGAACTTGAAATGAGCTGGGTGTGTGATGAATCAAACCGCCAACATGTGAAGGTAATACCCTGCTTTTATACAAGGATATATATATATATATATATATCCAGACACACATTGACATACATGCACTTGCTTTGGTTCTTTGGTAGCTAGCTGGCTCTGAGAACAAGGTTTGGGTAAAAATCTAGAGTTAAGCTGTTGGACATACTTTTACTAATTTTTAAGTTTTTTCCCCTTTATTTATTGAACCATATGTATTGTCCCGTTCTACCAACTAATGGCATTTTCTTCATTAGAATTACTTAGATATAATAGAACATTTTTCATCAGTAGAACATTTTTATAACAATAAACAGTGGAAAGTGTGAAATTATTTTCCACAAATTTCATTCTACTTGAAAACAAACGCATCCATAATACTTCTGGACCATCATTGGTTCATTAGCTTTATCATTTGCTGGCAAAGGATTTGATTGTAAAATAATATAGCCATCCACATTTTTTTCACATGTTTCTCCTGGATCTAGATATTAGAAAAACATGCACTCAGGTGTAGAGGCTCCAGATTTTTGGCATGGAATTGTAATTCTTTGCTAATGTTGGAAGTTTAGTACATGTTCCTAGAATTAATTTCATTATATTGATGTGCAGGTCCCAGATGAGCTTTTAGAAGAAGCTAGGGCAGCAGCCAAGGCGGCTCTTGAAGAAATGGATGCAGATTAGCAAAGTCAGCGGCTTTTTATACTCTCGGTCTGTATTTCATGTTCTGTAATCGAGCATTTGGAACATCTATAGGAAATGACGAAATGCTATGAAGTGGATTCTCTCTCTATGTAACATGATTTGATTTTGACTTTGGCATTTAATTTGTATAAACTTCTTTCAGCAAATGGTCTCTTCCTTCCATTTCTTTCTTATCTGCTGGCAAAAAGTAGCTTCATTATCTTCACTTGGATACACTAAACTATAAACGTGGCTTGGTTTTTAGTTTCCAGTATTGTATCATTAGCCTCTTGAGTTCTAGTTCACAGTCGCTTGTTTTTGGTTTGCTTTTTCTTGGGTTAGGTCAATGCAACAAAATCTCCCATTCAAGTATTTACAATAAAACAGAACCTATCCTTGCTCTAACTCAAAAACCTCTGGAATCTGTCATAGCCCAACTAATCTTCCAATCTCCAATTAGTCTGGGCTTACTAGAATAGCTTTTTCACAGTTTGACTTTTTTAATTCTCTAATCTTAACTGCAATTTTAATTAAATAAATTAGATAATGCTGGATTTACATTGTCATACATAGACCATTTTCCTTGGCTTAATAGGTCAGTCATGCATTATGACTGTAGCTGGGATCGAAATGGAGATATTGGTTCTGTTGTGTTAAAGTGGATCTCATCCCCCACTATTTATGGGCTTTTCTTGACATGCTATGCTATAAAACTAAGGTTTCGTTGCTTATGACACTAAAAGTTATGAATTTATGTTTGGTTAAATATTTTTACAGTGCTTTCTTTGGTGCTTTGTAAAAAGTTATAACGATTTTTCAGAAGTACTTTAAAAAAATTTAAAATGTCTAAAAAAGATTTTCGTATTTTAATTAAAATTTAAATTTACAACCCTATGATATAATACAAGAATACTAAAATATAAATCCTAATCCAACTAAAATATATACTCAACTATAAATCATAAACCTTATAAATAATACGAAAGGGTAACAATTTCTTAGACTAAACACCAAAATTGATAATACCTAATTTATCCTAAATTACTCCAATATATTTAATGACAAATCTATAATTATCTCAAGTAATAAAATGGATTTAAATAATAAATTAATTTAAAAATATTTATCTTCTCATCTTGTATTATATTTCTTTAAGTTTATATTGCTAACTATAAATTAATCACGTTATGATATGCATTGTTATATTAGGAGATGTGATTGAAAATTCACCACATATTTTGATTTATACGTCGAAATTGAGGAAAGTGAAGATAACCGCAATAATACCTTCATTGAAGCATCATTTCGTAGATGCTAGCTTGATGAGTCTTTAATTTTTATCTATATATTATTCGTTTTAATTCAATTTTTAACTATTTTATTTTATTTTAATAATTTGATATAAAGTTCTTTAGATTTTTTGTCACTGTAAAATTTTTTTTTTAAAAAATCTAGCATATACACAATATGTATAGCTTTTGCTAACTCCATTTTCGAATATACAGCACGGCCAACGAAAGCATTTGATGTGGTTTTTTTTTTTCCTCTTTTTTTTGGTTGTACGTGTGCTATTCCTTTAAATACGGCCCCTCATTAACCTCTTGCTATCCCAAGTAATTATAATCTTCATGAATTTGCAAACATAACATGATTTATTGTCATGAATTATTAAATTTTTTAAGACAAAAGCAAATTGATAATCAACGAACGAATCGTGAAATTCGTTTATTACAAGAAATTATCCATGAAGAAGGAAGAGAATATTTATGTTGTGTTTGGATGGGGTGAAAAGGAGGGGGAAAAGAAAAGGTCGGGAGAATACAGGGGAGAAAAGTGATTTTACCCTGTTTGGATGGGGGGAAAAGAACCAAGAGAAGAGAAAGGAACGGTGAAAACAGACATGGGTCCTATAGAAAAATTTTCTCTCCAAAACTGGAGAGATTTTGGGAAGAAAATGGGACACGCATGCATATTCCGACTACATAACAGTCGGAAAAATGTATTCAAGAGGCGTAAATAAAAAAGAATTAATTTAAGTAATTTTTTTAATTTTAATTAATTAATATTATAATTATTCATTGCATATTTTATTATAAAATTATTTAATAATAAATATACTTTATAAAATAAAAATATATAATTTTAAAATTATTAGTAAATTATATTCTTATTAAAAAAATAAATTAGTTACACCCAAACATAATCATAAACAAAAAAAATTAATTTTTAACTAATTAATTAATTAATATTATAATTAATTATTTAAAATTTTATTATAAAATTAATAAATAATAAATAAATTTTATAAAATATTTATATATTTTTTAAAATCAAAATTAATAAATTAAATTTTTATAATTGAAAAAAATAAAACCAACTGCATTGCAATCGATTTCCAGTGTAGCCGATATCTAACTGCCTTTTCGTCAAATGGGATGATTTATCATCCCATCCTATATCTATAAGCATTGCCACTGACGTGGCAATGCATATATATATATATATATATATTAAATTAAAAATATTTATTATATTTATATATATTATATTTAAATTAATTAATATATATTAAAATAATATTTATAAATTTATAAAATAAAAAAATTATATTATTATATTAAAATAAATATGAATAAATTATTTTTTTTAAAAAATTTTGATTAATGTAAAATATGTATTGTTTAAAATCTAAGCTTCATTTTTATAATAATAAATTATTCTAATTATTTTTTTAAATAATTTTTTTATTATTTAATTTTTTTGTAATTATTTTTTATTTTATTATTTCACTTAATTTTTTAAGAAATATTAAAATAATTTTTATAAATTTTTTTAAAATTTATTATTTTTTTAAAAAAATATGTGTCTAAATTTAAGATAATTAATTTATATTTAAAATATATTTTTTGCCCCTACATTTTCTCTCCTTCCATCCAAACGCATCAAAAGAAAACATTATGTCTCCACTTTTCTCTCATCTCCCTTTCCTCTCTAGTTTTCTTTTCCTCCTTTTTTCTCCTCTCTCATCCAAACATAGCATTAGAGTTCAAGTGCTCAAATTCAACTAAACTTGTATAATTTAACAACATAATTAAATAAGGGTAAGGCTGTGTGACAGGAGAGGAAATCTACAAAACCTGACGTAATTGATACAATATACAGAACCAACACTAGATTAAATGACCAATAATATATATTTTTATTTCTCGGAAAAATGTCAGGAATGCATGGTCAGTTTCTTGAATACGTTACTGTGTTTGTGAAAACTTCAAGATGTGCAATTGGGCTAGATGTGGATATACATTCAATCAACAATTCTACCTGTACATCTGTAGCAGAAGAAACTGACCAGTTTAAATTAGTAGATTAATAATTTTAGTCAGGTTAATTTAGCTTTAGTCTCTGAATCAATAAATACAAAAATTAGCTTTTAAAATTAACAAACTCGCCACAAGTTATTTCTTTTTGGTATCTTGAATCACTTAATAAAAAGGATGTTGGATCTCTCCAGTGATACGGAGAGGATCCAGTCACTGTTTTGAAGCTTTTTTTTTTTATTTCTTTTTCAAGTTTTAGGTCCTAAATTATAAATTGAAGAGAACAATTATGACTCTGAGGTTTAAAATTGTAATTCTGAGAGAAAATTATACTTAAAAAAATAGAGCCAAAAAAAAAAACACATGTTAAACCATGACTGGGGGATCCAACTTGAATAAAAAGATGTAAGATTATTGTATTTAAAGATTAACGCATGCATTCATTAAATTTTACAAAAAGTTGCATGAGTTTAATAATTTAAAGTATTTTAGTAATTAATAATTCATTACAATTAAGTTAAATATTTATATTTTTTTGACAACGTAACGTTACTTGTCTAACCTGCAGGTACCTGCCTTACGGTGGGTTATGCTAATACAATCCCACGAAAAAGGGTTAGTCCATAGCGGGACAAATTTAGCTAACTCAAACTGGGATGCACTAGTCAATTTTATCACCTCTCTAAACTTAACGTTTGACACATTGCTTGGTGATGAATTTCAGAGAATAACTTTACGTTGTCTATTGTTTTTCTCGTGAAAAAAATTTACATTTTCTGATGTTTGATGTCAAATTTTCATTCCAAGAACATTTTCTTATATAGATTTTTGGTGCAAACTCATCTAACTGACCATATATATTCACACATTGCAATGCTTTCATGAAGAAGGAGAAGTTGTGACATCACAACGTTTTAGAATGAAAGAAATTATTTTCTTGAATAATTTTTATAAGTTGGTGTTAAAGAATAAATCTATATATTTTACTCTCGCTGGAGTCCGATATGGCACGTAATTAATTGTGAGAGAGACGTGTGTTATGATCCAATAACAATATAGTAATAGAAAAAGGTAGTAGGAGGAGGGGAGAAGGAGAATGGCAACATTAAACGTTTATCTTTTGCAACTCTCAAAAGGTGGCATTAAACTGTGATTGGCAAGCTTTAACGCAAGCTAACTAACCATAGCACAGATAAATTAATACAGAAGAAGCAAGAGGCCTGAGCAATACACATGCATATATGCCACTTATTTATTCTTATATAACTGCCTCAATACTATAGTAAGGGCAATTCTTGTTATTCTTAATTAGATTTGCATGCATCAGTGTTAGACTATACCGCCCACAAGTCGGAAGAGGCCAGGGACAAGATGAAACAATATCTGAGGAAGTCCTCGAACTATATCTCCAACTTGAACATCTGCTACAAGAGCTCCGGTGACATTCAAAGGGCGGCAATTAGCGATAGGGAGAGATGCATTGAGCAAACACCCACCCTGTAATACAAGAAGAAGTTTGTCAACACTAGCGTTGGCACTAATGCTGACACCTCCTTTATTATTAGTAATTGCACTTGCGATGGTGTTGTTCCCACACCACAGAGTCACGTTCGCATTGGCTACCCCGGTGTTTGGCCTGCCCGTCACGGCGTTTCCGTTGACTGTGCAATACACATTGGCTTGAACGTCGATTCCAAGATCAATATCTGCTCCTTGGGCCAGGTAAGTTGTAGAAACCAGCACCAAAGCAAGGAGGAGCACAAAATTAAGGTAAGCCATACTTAATTCTGTTTGGTAATGGTAATATTCTAGAATGATACTCTGGCAGAGATCGGATGTATTCGCTTTTGATGTGTTCCATAGTGAAGCTCATAACCCATTATTTATAGGCCTCTCCTTGCATGCTACGCCATATAATTTAATTTACATATATTGTGATCTATATATAGCTTAAGCTCCATTTTCAAATATATATACAGCACGGCGCATGCACGTACGAAGACTTTTGGTGTGCTTATGGTCCCTAAACCTCTTGATCTATCCCTAGTAATTACACTTCTTGGATTGTAACCTGGACTACTCTTCTTGGATACCATTTTCGAGTAATCTAAGCGCCAAATTAACAACTTGCAAACATAGCACTCTGATTTATTTTATAATCGTCAGTTAATGATGAAATAAAATTTGTTTATTATAAGAAAAGCATGCGTCTTGGAAGAAGACGCTGGAGGAGGAAGAGAATATTTAGAGTTGAAGTGCTCAAATTTTTTATTTTACTAAACTTGGATAGTTTTAACAGCGTAAGAGCTGTGACAAAAGAGAACATGCACGAAACGACACGTTTCCTGTGACGCAACATATACAGAACCAATACTAGATTAAATCACTAATAATATTCTTCATTTAATAGTAAAAATGTTAGTAATGCATGGTCTATGGGTAATGAACGCGCTACATGCATGCAAACTAGCTAGTAGCTACTAGTAATAGTTAGGCAGCTATACGCAAGACTTGACTCCAAATTCCCTCTTGAATACGTAATTGTGTCTGTGAAAGCTCCAACAAGATATATCCATGTAACTAGCGATTTCTACTTGTATTATCTGTTGCTTCACTTGAGCCAAAAGCAGCAAAGGTCATTGAAAGTAAGATTATTAACGCATCATATTAGAAGCATTTTCTGATTACAATACGTGACTCCGTTTTGCTCTGTTTTCATCATATAACACTTGTAATTACACATCACTTCATCATCGATATACAAATTGATATGATGTTCAGACGGGTGCAGAAATTCCGTATGTAGTGTCTTTTGTTGTGTTTGAACAACATAATTTAAAAGGGGAAAGTAATTTTTGGAGATATTTTAATTGTTCTGTCAAAAAAATTTTTATTTCGATAAGAAAGGATGAGAATTTAAAATTTTTAAAGTAATTTAACTGAGTTTGGATAAGTGGTCCACGGCAAATTAAGAAGGTTGAAAAATAAATCGGTTTGAGTCTAAATGAAAGCATGGAACTGAACCATGCAACTCCTCCCAAGGAGTGAATGAGCAATTTTTAGGTACAATGTAGCGTACATACATGACCCGGTCAAGATTGTATTTGTATGTGAACTCCATGCCTAGGGACACAATTTTGATCATATGATACATGCATATATACATACATATATATATACACATACACTATATTGTAACCAAATTTTTGAGAGTGAAGTTAAGTATGTTCAAAAGGCCAATAGCAGGGACTTCAAGATTCGCCGGGGGAGGGAAAAGGGTGGAACTGCCAAATGCCGTCGTGAGGGGTCGAAAAATTATAGTCATCTCATATTAGCCTTTAATTCTATCCAACTAAGGTAGCGGATTTATAAAGATTGAGCTGGACCAATTGTTTATTGAAGTTTTCTTATTTGCTAGTAAAGGAACTAGCTACTTCTATTGGCTAGGCAACTGGGCAAGACTTACCCTACCTTCACCCTCTTAAAATTAAATTGGCATACGTTTAGTTTATTTTTATATTAAATATTTTATTTTAATTTTTCCTTGAAGGCCCATTTTTTCCCTTCTCAATCTATTACAAGTTCCTCTTTTACCTCATAATAGAGACGTCAATGGCGTTGCACAGTAGTTGTAGAGCCACCTGAAGAAAAGGTTGCAAGTAAAATCATCAATGCATCATGACATATGTTTTGAATAGTTAGAATCATTAATGTTTGACTTTGTTTTTATCATAGTTCTTAAAATTAGGCCAAATCAACTAGTTCAACCGGTCAAATTAAAAACTAACTTTTGATTCTATTCAATTAATTCAAAAAAAACAGTCAATCAACAAATTGGTTAAATTAATAAAAAATCAATTAAATCAATTAAAATCAAACTAGTTAAAAATCAATTTGAACTTATCTAAAATTTCTTTTTTTAAGTTTTTTTTTTTATATCATAGAATAGTTTATCTTGACCAAATTTAAAAAATTAAAAATTAAAAATACTAGAAGAAAGAGAGAGCTAAAACATAATATATATATATATATATATATATAAGAAAAATAAAATACACATACTTAGCTATTATTTATGCTTACTCTCCATTATGTCTTATCTCATAGTATTATTTATTTAAAGTATTAAGGTATTTGATCAAAATTACTATTTATTTTTTTATTTTTTTAATGATAAGTAGAATTTTAATATAATTTAAAAACTTTAAAAGTTTAATATTAAATACTTTTAACTCTTAATCATAGGTAGTTTTTGGCTTTTAATTAAAAAATAATTTTTCAAATATCTTAAAAGATATTGAATTAGTAATAAATATTTAAAATTCATTAATATTTATTTATTATATTAGAATTTTAATATATACAATTTTAAAAAATTTATTTAATTATTATCGGTTCAATCACAGTTTGATCAACGAATCATAAACCAGTGCCTCTTCTGTTCAATAACTAGTTCGATTTTACAAATATTAGTTTTCATTATTTTAACATTAAAACTATATCAATTTGCTATGAATATATAAATTGATATAATGCTTTGCAGAAAATCCAAATGTAATGTGAAGTGTAATGTGAAGTGTCATTAGTCATCCCAAATTTAAATAAAACTCAAAAAGACTCTTGAACTAGTT
Organism: Erythrophleum ivorense; assembly: GCA_026724425.1. Taxonomy (NCBI): domain Eukaryota; kingdom Viridiplantae; phylum Streptophyta; class Magnoliopsida; order Fabales; family Fabaceae; genus Erythrophleum; species Erythrophleum ivorense. The sequence continues at coordinate 19,095 of JAIUCV010002456.1, forward strand.
GCTTGTAACTTGTTAAGTGTTGATTTTATTTAGCTTGAAAATCACAATAATAGGCTCTAATAAGTCTCTTGAGTAACTAAATTTTTCAAGTTAGATTGATAATTATTAATTAGAACCATATGTGCTATATAACCTCTATTTTGCAAGGTTGTGATGAGTTTCATCTTCCAACTTGAGTTGCTTTATTGGAATGGGTTCTATGAAATTTAACAAGCTAATGAAAAAGGCTATTACAAGAGGATATCTACAAACTATATATATCCTTTGATGTGGAACATGTAGTACCAATAACACAATGCTATCGTTAAGTAAAAAAAGGTCATACCTTAAAGAATGAGTAGAAGCACATCCAATGATGCAAATAATAATCACAACTAGTTGAGTTGAGTTCACTCTTGTTTTTGTCTGCAATTTTAAGTGGACTTACAAGGGGTTGTTCCTTCTTTCCTGAACCAATAGTAGTTTGCCTTTGATTATTTGTTCTGGCTAATGCTTCATCTTCATTTAACCTTACACATCTTCTCAAAGAGGAATTAGATTCATAAAAAACAATATATATGGATTCCTTTACTATCTTAGTTTTTTTTAATTATAGACTTAATATACTTTACTAGTTGTGGAGTAATCTAATAAAATATTTTCCATCACTACATACATCAAATTTATCCAAAATTATTTTTATTGTTATTATGAATAAAACACTTACAACTAAGAGCATGAAAATAACTAACATGACTTCCTTCCTTTCCATAATATAGAGTTTTTTTAAGATTGAATTTGATGAGATGCCGATTCAAGACATACCAAGCAATATTTAAGGTTTCAACCCAAAACTATTTAGGAAGATCATTGTCAATGAATATGATTTTGGCTATATCTTGAACAGTGCAATTTTTTCTTTCAATCACTCCATTTTGTTGAAGAATCATAGACGTTGAAAAGTTATAAATAAAACTCTACTCATTACAAAAATATTTGAATAATTTGTTTTCAAATTTCCTACCATGATTACTTTGAACACTTGAGATTAAATACCATTGTTCTCTCTGAACCTTTCTACAAAAGACCTTAAATTTCTTAAATGCTTTTATCTTTATGGGCAAGAAAGAGAATCTAAATAAACTTAAAATAGTCATCAATGATAACAAATGCATAGCTCTTGCCACCAAAGCTTCGAATTTGTATAGGGCCAAAGAGATCATGTGCAACAATTGAAAAGGTCAAGTTAAAGATAAAACTTCCTCTAGCTTAAAAGAAAATCTTATTTGTTTTCTCATTTGACATATATCACATAAATGATCTTTTTCAAAATTTAATTTAAGAAGTTCTCTTGCAAGGTCAAACTTAGATAATTTAGTTATAATATACATGCTTGCATAACCTTTTATTTTCTGCCATAACCATGTATCATTGCAAATTAAGGAGAGACATGTCACATTCTTTGAATTCAAATAACTTACTCGAGGAATGTAAATGTTTTTAAGTTTCTGTCTCATAAACAGGGTTTGTTATCATGATAGATTATACATTGAATGGACTTAAATACTACTAATAGTCTTTGTCACATAATTGACTTATGTTAAGTAAATTATGTTTCAGACCATCAACTACGTAAACATCATCAATGTAGCAATTATCACTTAGCTCAACTTTACCACTCCTGATGATTTTACCTTAACTTCCATCACCAAACATGACTAATCCTCCATTTTTGCAAATAAATGATAGAAATTTAGGGGAATCTCCAGTCATGTGCCAAGATCATCTACCATCTAAAAGCCATTCATGTTTTAATATCCTTCCTTTTAAGCATACCTACAAACAGTTCAATTTTTCTTAGGTATTCAAATCTTTTTGAGTCCTTTAGAATTAGTTTTAGGTACAATAATACCTTATGTAACCCAAGCCATTTTTTCCTTCTTTAGCTAGGGGCATTCAAATGTAATATGTTAATTCTTCCTACAATCATAGCATGTTATTGTCCATTTGCTTGACTCTTCTCTCTTGAGGGTGCCTTTTGATATGTTCCTTTATTCTTCCAATGTAACTTCTTTTTCTTAGTAGAATTCTCTAATTTCCTTATGAAAAATACTAAGTCTTCATCATCTATATTATCATTATCTTTGTCAATTAATTATTGTTTAGTAGCTAAAGCCTTAATGCAACTATTGTCTTTCTTTTCTGCTCATGCCTCTCGATATGGTTCTGTTGATAAATAATGAGGATGCCTTACATTTCATCATAGGTCATAATGTTAATATGTCCATTGTTTTCAATAGAGTTTACTTTAGATTGCCACCTTTCAAGAAGAATACATAAGATTTTGTAATTTAGCTCACCATCAATGTAGACTTTACCAAGAGATTTTAAATCTCTTATTAATTTGGCAAATCTTGTATACAGATCTCTTATACCTTCATTCTCCTTCACATGGAACATCTCATACTCATATGTAAGGGTGTTAAGATTGCTTTCCTTCATGTTTGAAGTTCCTTTATAAGTGACCTCAAATTTTTTTCACATTTGTTAAGTTGTCTCACAACTAGATTTCTTATTGTATTTTTCACCATTGACAACACATAAAAGAATATTGATGGCATGATTATTGTATTGAACTAGCTTGATGTTCTTTTTTATCTATTCTTCTCCGAGCTTGTCCATGACCTTTTTGCAAATTAAGTGGTTAGTTGAGTAAATATATATTCTCATCTTTACTTTTTTATGAGAATAATATTTGTCGTTGAAGTATGTAACTTGGTTATGGAAAATCTTTCATGCTCCATCCAATAGATGTGAAGTCATCTTTCTACAAAATAAAACATTTTCTCTAAGCTATTAAGTGCTAAATTTCTAAAGGAATTAGCTAACTATAAATTTCTAAAGGAAGTAGTGGCAAAGTGCATATTCTTCCAACTAACTAAGGTGTTAAGTCCTCATCCTCAACTTAAGATATAAGTCAAGATGCTCAAAGAAAAGTCGTCAGGATACTATGAGAGTGAAAGCATTCTACATCTTACCAAATGCAATGCATCATTAGAAACCCAAATGAAGGATGACATACAAGATCATCGTTTAGGCATAGTTGCAACAACCTTACTCTACTCTCATAAATAGAACTTAAAACAGTTGAAGAAACTCTTACAATGAAAGTTGGATTGTGGTAATGCAAGAAGAATTAACCTAATTTAAAAGAAATCAAGTATAGGAGCTAATAAAGTTACCTAAAGGAGCTTTAATCATTGGCACAAAACTTTTCTAATAAGCTAGATAAACAAGATAACATAATAAAAAATAAGGTTAGACTAGTGGCTCAAGATTTCACTCAATAAGATGGAATAGACTTTGATGAAACCTACACCTCAATTACTAGACTTGAATATATTAGAATGTTACTTGCCTATACTTCATATATAAAATTTAAACAATTTCAAATGGATGTAAAATGAGTTTTTCTTAATAGTGTTATAGATGAGGAAGTATATGTCAAGCAACCTCCTAAATTTGAAGATGATAAATTTTTCAACCATGTTTTCAAACTCACCAAGGCACTTTATGGCTTAAAGCAAGCTCCTAAAGCTTGGTATGAAAGGTTGAACACTTTTCTCTTATAAAATGAGTTTTTAAGAGAAAAAGTTGACACCACTTTTTTCAAAAGAAAAACTAAAATAAATTTGTTACTTGTACAAATATATATGTATATATATATGATATTATATTTGGTAGCATTAAGAAGTTTTAATGCAAAGAATTTTTTGAGCTAATGAAGAGAGAATTTCAAATAAGCATGATAGGTGAGATGAACTTCTTCTTTGAACTTTAAATCAAGCAAACCAAGGAATGAAAATTTATCAATCAAGCTAAATATACAAAGGAGTTGATTAAAAAATGAAAGTCTAAAAATTCTAAACCAATGGGTACTTTAATGTATCCTTCTTCAAGTTTAGACAAGAATGAATAAAGTAAAGATTTTAATAAGAAAAAGTATATAAATATGATTGGCTCATTGCTGTACTTGACTACAAGTAGACTTGATATAATGTTTACTATCTGTAAGTGTGATAGATTTTTGTTAATCCAAAAAAGTCACATTTTACAACACTCAAACGAATTTTTAGGTATCTTATAGGCACTCAGAATTATGAGTTATGATATCCTAACACTAATTCTTTTGATCTAGTAGGATATACAAATACAGACTTTATAGGTGACAAATTGGATAAGAAAAGCATTAGTGGCTATTGTCAATTTCTTAAAAGCACACTAGTACCCTAGTTTAATAAGTTTAGTAGCCCCTTAACAGCTAAAGTAGAGTATATGGTGGTAAGAAGTTGTCGCATTTAGCTTTTATGCATAAAGCAGCAACTTGAAGGCTATTCATTACATTACAACCACATCCCTATATTCTATGACAATTCAAGTGCAATCCACCCATTGTATTGTTGGCCTAAGGTTTGTAAACCCTAATAGTTCCACTTAGTCTATGCTTTTGATGATAACAAAATCAAAATTTTTTATATATAAAAGAGTCTAATTAAATTTTGGCTTGTTAAATCTTGTCTCTTAATTTATCTAAATTTCATTAATGAACTAATCAATATTTTGGAACAAGGTATATTTTGCACCAACTTTATTATCTCTATTTTGTAACTAACCATTTTTTATAAGAAAATAGTATATTATTTATCTAACTGATGAAGCAAGCATCAAAGAGCATTAACGGAGATAAGACAAATAATATGCATGATATGGTGTCATTGAGAAAGAAGAGATGAACATTGAAAACATACATCTTTTGTTCCGGTCGAAAAGTTCTTACACTTAACGCTCCATTGTACAAAAAAAGAGAATGTTAGTAACGACTACAAATTGGTGAAGAAATATAGATACATTGAAAGTTGAAGAGCAAAAAGCAAGAAAAAGTCTTAAAAATTATTTGAGCATTCAATAATTTATTTTTCTAAGAATATTTTGAGTCTCCGATCTATTAACTTTAAAAGAAACATTTATTGTGCAATCTTGTAATCCCATGTTGGGTTGTAAAAATTTCTCTCCTTAATCTTTATTGTAATTCTTTGGGTATGAAAATAAGTTGATGGTAAACTTGTTACCTTTAAGTGTAAGTTTTTGAAAGCCTTTAGGTGAGTTCAGTTCAAGGCCAGCCTATATTGTAACTTGTTTATTTAAATAAAAAAAATGTCTAAAAATTTAAAGGGACTGAACATAAGTTTGAGGGGTTGAACCAGAATAAGTCAACATTTGTTATCTCTCTTCTTAACCCTTTATTTATATATATTTTTAAACTAACTTAACTTTAACATACACTCAGCTTATATTTTATGTACCATCTTTTATGTAACTTTGTCAGTCTCACATATAAGTAAGAATCATATTACGACAATTTTGCTTAACTTGATTTGTTTTCCTCTCAACTTTACTTTAACTTAAGCTTTTGATTATTTTTTTTACCTTTTATACTACACATCTATTCACTTTCTCTTTAAGTGTGATTATTAGCAAACTTTAAGATATAGATCAATTTAAATAATCAACACAAAGGAACAAAACAATGATGTTTTAATTAGCTAAATTGGAAACCCCGACAAATGCATTTACAGAATATGATTATGCCTCGTGCTAGATCACTTAAAGCATTCTTGAACAGTTGAACCAAACTGTACAAGCACCAAGGAATTCCAAAGTATCTACTAACTTTACAAAAGAATCATGCTATCAATGTATACAGCCTACATGGATAATAAACTCATCATAATTTTAAATGAGTGATATCATTCTTAGGTCTTTGGAATGAAAGGATGGAGTATTCAACATATATGGAAGATCGGGCTATCCAACTGATAGGTACCAAAACAAACAACCTTGATCAAGTTGCATAAAGGAACACATTCAAAGCATTCCTTACATATACCATCTTAAGCATTAGATGTGATAAAATAATGATTTTCAAGTTTTATTTGCCACCAAAAGATCTAAGTATTGCAATTTGAAACATGTCATAGAAGGTTTAGAGAGTTCACTTCTGGAATTGCAATTAAGAAATTTCTGGTCAAATTTTCAATGACTAAATTAAAAAAAGAAGTCCAACATGTGTGTTCTAGACAACGATATATGCTAGGCAAATTCTTACTTGAGTAATTGTTTAGGATGATGACACATTGAAAAAAAAAACTTATGTGTATCATCATCCAAGACATACATATATACAAAACAAGAAAAAAAAAAGTGTATGGTAGTCTTGAATGACAACACACATAGGAAAATTAAAAATAAACAAATAAGAAATTACATTTATTGATGTTGATCTTTATTTTTAATTGCAATATTTTTCTAATTTAAAAAAATTGCAATCAATCCTAAATTTATTAACTCTATTGCAATAACCCTCAACTATTGAAATTTAAAAACTTAAACTATATTAAATTACTAAAATGGCCTTTTGTATCATTTAATACTTATTTTGCCCTCTATCTTTACCAACAAGGGAGATGGAACTCAATGCTCATGGTAGTTATAATTCTTGAGTGCCTGATGGCATAGGGTTATTATTCTTGCTCTATTTTTTAATACAATTTTCTAAATTTAGTGGCTACAGCTCTTTTTTTTTAAAAAAAAATGGGTATTATATTGACTAGGAATAGAATTCATTATTGGTAAATTCCTGAGGCCACGCTTCAAATCAATAGTTGAATGGAGCTCGGAAATCTTTTGATTTAGTAGTGGAGAATGTCTCTTTATAAGCCATACCTCAAATAGATATGGTCTTAGGAGATGTAAGGTTTCTTACTTGGGAGTTAAGGTTGATTTATCACCTATCTCTCCATAAATGATACTTGGTTTCTCATATCCATTTTCCATCTTTCCCTTGATATCTTTCTTTTCATCCCCTGCTTCCCTATTATTATCTCCACCTTTTTTTTTTATTTATCAAGCATTGATCATTTTTATGCTCGATTATCTTGGGCGTATATCAAGTCTCTGTAAGCCCAAGACAATGCTTATCATTTGCAAGCATATATTTTCTCTCTAATGACATACAATTGGAAAATGAAAATTGTCCCACTATCATCGGCCTCCTAAGAATTGAAAGCTATTTGGTATGTGAAAATGAAAAAGAAAATATATAAAAAAAACTTTTTGTAGATAGGGAAAAATGTTATATCCTTAATTTAATTTAAATTCAAAAAATAATAGATATCATTAAATACTAATTATAAAGATATAATAAACATTGCATTCAAGTATATAAAAAGGAATTTTACTATCTTACACAAAACCAAATGCTCTTAGTATTAAATTATTAGGGGATAAAAATTAAAAAAAAAACATATTTATGTATATAAAAATTTTCAACTATGATATTCAAATTCAAAATAACTTTTCACTTACTGTTAAACTACAATAATTAATAATAGGCAAAATAAAAGATTAATCAAATAATAAGTATTATATTTTATTGTTTTCTTCAATGGTATAAGTGGAAAATGATTGACAAGTTTTTTAAATTAGAATGTTAAGAAACATCAAACTCATAATTTTCTTGTACAATGAAATCACTAGTCTTAAAAAAATAATAAATTACAAAAACATCTCCTGAAATGTGCAAAAATTATATAGAATTTTATTTTATTTTTAAAATATGCACAAATTTTTCTGAAACAAAAAACAAAAAAGAGTACACTTTAAACCAACTTAGATTTAATTTCTTATATATATTTATTAGAAAAGACAACACCCATACTTGGTACTTGTAAGTAAACAATTAAAAAATAATTAAATTTAGATGTAGTTTTTTTATAATATATTTATTATATTATTTAATTAAAATATAATAATTTTTAATTTTTAATTAAAATATGACAAGTATGTAATTTAATTAAGTAACATATGAATATTTGTAAAAATTATACACTTATTATACTTTAATTAAAAATTATATAATTATTTTTTTATTAAAGAAATTGATAATAAAAATAAAAAAAATTATATAAATTATTTCTTTATTTTAAATAATAAAAAAATAAAATAATGCCATAAAGTGAAGAAAAAAAATTAGAGCAGAGAAACCAGTCGCTATTTTTATGTGTTTCTTTCTTGGTCTGAATGTTATAGTTTAGTGTTTACTAAGTAAGCACAGAACTGGGCCAGCCCAAAACCTAGTTGATAATGGATTTGGGCTAACCAATGAGCATTCATAGCCGGAACGAGTTCGAGGCGAAGCCATTGTTCCCTCCTCTCCCTGTCTCTCACCTTTCGTTCCCCCCTTCATCGGATGCTGAGCTACGTAAACTCATTTCAGAACAAAGTTCCGACTGCTTGAGTCTCACTGCCTGTAACGATCAAACAAACCGTAACTTGGATCCTTAATCGGTTGGATTCCACATGGCTTCCGGTATGTGTTCCCTTGTTTCTCAATTTTGGGGGAGTGTGTCCTCTGTGTTAAGTACCCTCTTGATGATTTTCTGCAGTTCTTTGTTTGGTGTTGAAGGAACTTTCTTCTTTTCTTCTCTTTTTCCTTTTTCTTTTTGGTTCGAATTGAGGTAACCTAAACTTGTTTTGACCATTTGCGTAATTGTTATGATGGAAATTTCGAACTGATCTTGGAGACTTTTATAACGTGGCACGATGGACCTTCTCGTCCGTTGAGCTATTATTTGCCTGTGCGTCAGTGATCAGTGACAATGTTGAGGCTCGTATCTAGGAATCCGAATTCTTAAGAATAGCGAGGGAGTGTTCCGTTCAGAAAATTTTCTTTCATTAAATTGAAAAAAAAAAATGAATGGGCCCCGAAGCTTGGAGAAAAGCAAGACGTTCCGCATTTTCTGTATCTTAATGTCCTTGCTCGTGTATGATGAAGCAACGGACCCGATATATTTAAGTATCTATTTGTTTACGTTTAGGATTTTTATGAAGGACTATTTCTATGTTTCCCGTGTTCTGAAAAATATCGCCATATTCGTTGATTTTATTATCTCCAATTGGCATAAAGAAATTGAGTACTCCCTTGTTTTATTCTGAAGATGCTGATATGGAGGACTATGGATTTGAGTACTCAGACGAAGAACCAGAGGAGCAGGATGTTGATATTGAGAATCAATATTACAACTCAAAAGGTATGTATTTCCATTTTCCAAGGACTTTTTTTTTTAAACCACTGTTTCTTATTAGCATTTATGAATTAGGAAAAGTTTGTTTGCCGTTGGGCTCTCATTATTGTAGAGTCCTAGAAGTTGGGTTTGTCCAACCTTTCAAGTTATTTTATGTTTAGTTTTACAATTGTATGGCCTGCTCGTTGACATTGTTGCAAAGATGCCCGAGCATTGTGCTGTTGCTTGATTTGTACTGGTGCATATGGGAATGTTAGTGTTGTTGTTGAACATCCTAATCAGGAAAACTAATTTCTTTAAATTTAAACCAGTTTCCTGTCAAGGATCTTCTTGAAAAATCCTGATTGCACTGTGTTATAAACTTTTTCTATTATAAACAACGTGGTTTAAACTGGAAATTTGCTTTGTTATCTTGTTGACTGGTTTTGATATGCTCGTGCTTCTTCTATCATGGAAATAAGTAAAAATTGATATCGTAAATAATGTTTAGTGGTCCTTTCTTTTTATTTTTTATTTTCCAAAGTTGTAGAATTTGGTTCATCATATGTCCTTGGCTTTGTTAGGTTAATATCATTTTCATTGTATACAGGTTTGGTTGAAACTGATCCAGAAGGTGCTCTTGCTGGATTTGCTCAGGTAGTGCACATGGAAGAAGAGAAGGCAGACTGGTAATAGTTCTATATTCTGAGTGTCACACGTGGAAAAAGAAAATTCCAAGTAAAAAAAGAAGAATAATATTAATATAATTTTCGCAGAATGTGCAGCAGCCCCTGTTGCGTTTTTATTTCCATGATTCATTACCGCTTTTCTGATTTCACTCTTGTCAGAACAATTTTTCTCTTTCCATTTGGTTTGCATTCTAGCATGGGTGAATTTAGTGAACACAGGCTGTCTTTGTAGTAAAAAAGTCAAAATATTTATCTTCTGCATTATTTTGTGTTTTCCTATGAGTTTTAAAGCCTTTAATTGCTGTCATAAGCTTCCTCAACACATATCTCTGCTTCTGAGCTTATTTTCTCATTCAGTAACTACCTTCTCTGTACTGACATACTCTTTTCTACCACATGTTCTTAATTTGTTGGCGATATTAATATTATTGCATATCTGACATGAATATTTGTTTCTCATGGCACTAAATTTTATTCATGCATTCCTTGCTTCTTGTAACCTTTTACATACCATGCCTTAACTGAGAATCTTTCTCTAATGATTAGAAATTGTTACATATCAATATATCATATGTAATGTCTATTTTGCATTTTACCAGGGGATTTAAGGCTCTAAAGCAAACTGTCAAACTCTATTATCGACTGGGAAGGTATAAAGAAATGATGGAAGCCTATAGGGAGTTGTTGACTTATATTAAGTCAGCAGTGACTCGAAATTATAGTGAAAAATGTATAAACAGCATCATGGACTATGTTTCTGGTTCAGCTAGCCAGAACTTTGGCCTTCTCCAGGAATTCTACCAGACAACTCTGAAAGCTCTTGAAGAAGCAAAGAATGAGGTTAGACCATCAGGCATTATCTTTAGTGTCTATTGTCTTATCTCTCATTAATGTGATCCTATATTCATATGTGTCATTATTATGCAGAGATTGTGGTTTAAAACAAATCTGAAGCTTTGTAAGATTTTTTTTGATATTGGTGAATATGGACGAATGAGTAAGGTAATATGTTAATTTCATGTGCAAGTTAATATCCAACCAGATGTAGCAGCCTGTGTGTGTGCTCCTATTGGTATCTCATACTTATAGTATTTAAGTACTGAAGTATTCATTGAACCCTGTCAGATCTTGAAAGAACTTCACAAATCCTGTCAAAGAGAAGATGGTACAGATGACCACAAGAAAGGAACCCAACTTTTGGAGGTTTATGCAATAGAGATTCAAATGTACACAGAGACGAAGAATAACAAAAAACTTAAGGTCAGTGTTTTGTTTAGCAAAGAATTTTCTGTTCTGTGGCTTGCATAATATGAATAATTTGTGCATTGTTTAATTCTTTAGTGATTTTTCGTGCAAGTTAGTTGTTAACCATCTTGCAGATGTGTCTTACTGCTGTGGACATAAGAATTAATTTTTACATGATACATGTGTGACCTAGGGAGGGCAAGCTTTGGCGCAACGGTAAGGTTGCTGCTAAGTGACCTGGAGGTTACAGGTTCGAACTGGAAACAGCCTCTTTGTAAAAAATAGGGGTAAGGCTGCGTACATTTACCCTCCCCAGACCCCACCTAGTGGGAGCCTCGTGCACTGGACCGCCCTTTACATGTGTGACCTAGGGCCTGTGATGAGCAATTGAGGATGACCCTTTTTTATCTTATGCTAAGCATGAATATTTGAGTTATCATGACCTGAGAGACATTTTATATCACCACTACCTATAAAAAGAATCCAAAGACTGTCCTGCAAATTTTATTCTGAAAGTTTCCAAAAAAATCCACATTTTATTTGAATGTTAGTTAAATAAATAAACAAACTTATTAGGTTATTAATGTATTATAAATTAAAATAGTATGAATTACATGCTCATTTTTCTCACTCCTTGTCCCAAATTTCATCTTCTTTTGTGGTTATCACTTCCCACTTTCTACATACATTTTAAAATTACTCCATGTTTTTTATGCACATTTTAGTTTTTGCCTCGTTATATAGTATGAGGAAAAAGTCATTTGCAAAGTGTGAGAAACACGGAAAAGGAAATAGGGGGGGGGGGTGGGAAATAAAGACTTAGTATTGATGCCATTGGAAATGCTATTTTAATTGTGGAAAACTATTGTTGAAATCGGAAAAAGGTTTTATGCAATTTCTTGTCAGTACTTACAGCTAATCTTCACATTTTAAAGATGGTGGTGTTGTTCACTGGGATATTCTGTTTTCTTTTTTCTCTTTTTTTCAAGACATGTACAACTCGAAGTTGGAGTCAGTGACAGTGTTCTTGATAGAGAAGTTGTTAAAATGAAGCAAAGGTTGATAAAGGAGGTAATGATGCAACCCAGGAATTTAATTGGTTGTATTGGATAAGATGTGATGACAATGACGGAAAATAACAAGTTGATAAGGGAAGAGTCCACCTGCTTGGACAGAATTCTGAGGGTTCAGAAATTCAGTCCTGGACTTCAAAGAAATTGCTTTAAGTAGTTTAATTGCTTCTCTAATCTCTGCTGAAAAGTGCATAAAAATTGCTATTTATAGTTCCTTTTAGGTTCTGGAATAGACTGGACTCTATTTGTGACTTTTGACTGATTTTTTAATTCCTTTTGAATGCTCATACTCCTAATTATGAGATTTCTTTTTTAATCTTTTTAGTGAGCTTTGATCAACTTATCACATAGAACTGAGATTTATAGTAAAATTTCTAAATATCATTTTCCGAAGCAATTCCTACTGCCTGGGTAGAACCTATATGCTAGAACTTTCGCTAGCCTATCTGCATCAGGTATGTTAAGACTCTTAGAATCCTAATTTGAAGCTGTCTAGTGCTGAAGATACCACCTTTCTGTTCAAATGTGGTGGTTCACTGAGTCCTTTCCAATATTTTAACTTTAATGTGAACAGCCATTTCGGCAAGGAGTTTTAACTGCAGAACATTTAAAGAAAAATAATTTTGAGTTTGGGTATCTTGTGTTCCATGTGTAGAAAAAGATGGCTAGATATTGCATCAGCTTTTGTTGTAACCTTTAGTGGCGTATAGGTTGTGGAGTTTGGTGTTCTCTCCATATGGATTGCAGTGAGCTATGCCTTTGATAACAATGATTGCCTCTAATCTTCGATCCTTCTCCTTGACTCAGTTAGTTATTGATATTATACTGTGTTTAGTGAAGTCTGTTTATTGGTATTTATCAGTTACTGTGATCTTGAATGCAGCAACTTTACCAGAAAGCACTCACAATCAAATCAGCAATTCCCCATCCTAGGATAATGGGAATAATTCATGAATGTGGGGGGAAAATGCATATGGCTGAGCGCCATTGGGCAGAAGCAGCTACTGACTTCTTTGAAGCTTTTAAGAATTATGATGAAGCTGGGAATCAGAGGCGTATCCAATGCTTGAAGTATGTGACAAAGCATTCCTTCTTAGATTTAAACTTCATGTATTACAATAACTGTGCAATTCACATCCAAAAGAAAAACTATGCATTTGAATATGAATCACTGATTTGAGCTATGATCTTTTTGAAAGCTAGGTAATATACTTAGGTTTAAAACCCTTTGTTTATGCATATGCATTTATATACCACCGTACTGTTTTTTGGGAATATGCTGTATTTTGAAATAAACCGTTGTAGTAGTCTTTCTTTGCTTTAATATCTTGTACCCCTTATTATACCTGTCAGGTACCTCGTTCTTGCCAACATGTTGATGGAGTCTGAGGTGAATCCTTTTGATGGGCAAGAAGCTAAGCCGTAAGTCTTTTGCATCCTAATTTATTGTACATGTCTTATTTCTCTTTTTTCTTCTGATTTAACTTCTCATGCATTGTATACTGCAGATACAAAAATGACCCTGAAATTTTGGCAATGACAAATTTAATAGCAGCCTATCAGCGGAATGAGATATTGGAATTTGAGAAAATACTGAAGGTAAAGCACCAAGCGTAGCATGAGATTGTCATGCACCAATTTGATCTCATCTTATTTCTCCTTTCTTTCTATCTAATTTTTATGTAAATGGATATTTGGGAATATAACTTTCCAGAGTAACAGAAGAACCATTATGGATGATCCATTTATTAGAAATTACATTGAAGATCTGCTAAAGAATATTAGAACACAAGTCTTGCTGAAGCTCATCAAACCCTATACGAGGATCAGGATCCCATTTATATCTAAGGTACTTTTACTCAAATCAGTCCTCTCTTTCTACTCTATCAATTCTTTTAGAGCCCTTCCCGGGTAACGCCCCTCCACCCTCACCAGGAAAAAGACAAATAAAGAAGGGAAAAAGAGTAGTTGAATACATCTGGCTGGACAATGTAAGTAATGCCCTCCTGTTATTGGTTTAAGGGGTGATCAAGTGATGTGGAGTTGTTGAAACTCTTTGCCCATTGTGAAGAAAACAAGCCAAACATTATCTTCTGGATTCTCTGGGCTCTTTTTTCCCATACCTGGTTGCATGGATCACCAAATATTTCAGAAATATTCTTAACACGGTCAAGTTAAAAGTCAATGTGACTTTTGTTATTTCCTTTTAACTTGTCAGATTTATATGTCGAATTGAACACTTAACTTAATGTTTAGTCCAATTTGTATATTTGATGAAACCCATTCATTTGCAGGAGCTTAATGTTCCCGAGCATGATGTTGAGCAACTATTGGTGTCTCTAATTTTGGACAACAGAATTCAAGGGCACATCGATCAAGTGAACCGATTATTAGAACGCTCAGATAGGTAAGCCTTTTTCCAATTAATTTTTTTTGTAATGTAATTATTTTATGAACCCTTTTTTTTAGTAAATCCTGGCATTATTATTAACATTAAAACTACGTGGTTCAGGTCGAAGGGTATGAAAAAATACGCTGCTATTGACAAATGGAACACGCAGCTTAAATGTCTTTATCAAACTATCGGCAACAGAGTTTATTAAAATGAGCATTGTGAAAGGTTATCTGTCTTGTTCCCTGGGTAGTTTTGTCACGTGAAACTCAACTTGTGATTCATATTTAATATCATAAATATAATTATTTGAAACATTCATTAACTCGAATTCACCTAGTTATGTGAAACTGAAAATGTCTGCGACTGCGAGGGACTTAAAGTATTGCCCTCCCCTCTTTATTAAGATCCCGTAAAAAGTCCATACGGATCACTATTTAAACATAATTCATTCTGAAGTTGTGGAGCCCTAGTCCTTGTAATTTCAGATATTCAGACTTGGGCCACCTCTACTTTGTCAGCTCCCTTATTAATCTTCATTCCCATTGCATTAACGTTGATCGGCACTAATTGCTTCTTCTAGCTTGCTATCCTTTACTTCCAATGTCTTTTCTCCATTAATTTCTTCGTGATTTCCATCTGACACACCATATATGGGATGGAACACTTCTGTGATCCAATTTCGCAACTGAGTGGTGGCTGCTTCATCTGCATGCAATATAATGCAAGGGAAATTCAGCGACTAGTTTAGATCACAGACTTACTATGCTTGGAGAAAACTGAGAGCTGACCTAATCTTGGCACAGTGTGACCTTGGGGGTGCCTTATTATAAGGGGTTTGTCAAAAGCGGAGGCTAGTTCTTCAGAAGGCAGTTTCAACCAGTCTTTCTCTCCGATGAAGTGGACAGATTTGACCTTGATGGTATCCTTGTAGGCAACATCACATATGCTTGGATCTCTGAACTTGGATCCTGATATTGATACAAACAATTTCATGGGCGGATGCTCCTTCAGCAACTTCCCCTGTGAACCCCATCTTCATTCAGTATTGTATGGTTCAATATAAATTATAGATCAAATGACAATAACTACTTGCCTGTGCTTGGTAACCCATCAGAAGTGCCGAAAGTGTTGCACCCTGAGTTACAGATAAACACACAAGAAGAAATCATGTCTTGCGTTTAGCCAAGTGAGGTCAAGTCAATAATAACCACGCATATATGGAGCTGAAACGTCTGATGGAATTTTTATGGTGATGGTTCAGTTTGATATTGGGATCAATATAACACTATTTTGAAATCTATGCATCATTAACCCTAAAACTGTCCACTCTCAGCTTTTGTATCAAAAGCTTTAGTATACATACTGATCATCAGTCAGCACTAAGAAAATAATTCGACGTAAGGCCGAACAAGCTATGAATTATAGAGCAAACATGGATGCATACCTGGGAGAAGCCAAGAAAACCATCGAAGGGGCCATTGGTTGTGATGTATTCGCAGAGGTATGAGACACACTCCTCTAAGTTAGTGTACTCCGTAAAGTCCTAAATAAGAGTTGCATGTTTGTTCAACCAAGTTCATTCTTTTTACCTAATAATCTATTCGAAGGAATATGAAGTTGGATATTATACCTTGTTGAATTGAAACCACTCAAAGTAAGGGGGAGGGAATATGCCTTCAATGTCAGACTTTCCTCCTGTGGGAAATTTACCGTCTGGAAAAACCTGTCATGATGAATAAATAGTGTGGTTGCAGCATACCATATATAACGTGACAATACATATAATACTTTCTCTTGTTCTTCTATTTTAGTTTGTATATTCTTTTGCTTTGCCTTTGAGTTTCTAAAATTTTAGGGGACCCATAAATCAAACAAATATACCGAAATTTTAAGTCAAACAAATGCAAAATCCATCCTAGAACAAGAGCTGAACACCGCCACTTTATGCAGAATGCACAGCACTGCGATCACTTCTGATCAGTTTGGTGTTAATACTGAGTTATACTCAATCTCTGCATTGCTTGTGGTTGTTTTTTTTTTTTTTTTGTATAAAAGAAAGAATCTGAAATCTGACCCAAAAAAAGAAGGCATATTACCATCTCAAATTGATAAAAAAGAGAAGGATCCCACTTGCTGATTTGTTTTTTCAAGAAACTCCCGCTGGTCCTGAATCCATGGAGGCACAGTATTTTCATCTTCTTTGCATTTTGACCTTCCATCTTTGCTTCTCTCTACCCCTGCGTTACACGAGCTCCCTGAGGCAGACTTTATTTCATTGCAGGACGAGCTTGCTCACACCTACCTCCTTATTTAAGGCATTTAACCACCAAACACCGTCTTATTTGACTTGGCGGGTTGGTGTTGCACGTGCAAAGCTTCAACTATTGCGCTGTTATAGTTTCCAGGAACCACTTGTATTACTTTGGCCTTTAATTCCTTCCATTAATTAATCTAACTCTTCTTTTTCAGCCACTTATTTGGGCATATATCACGTTACAATACCCTCACATAACTCTTTGGTATACCGATACTTTATATTTAAATGTCTTTACTATTTTAATATAAATTATTATGATATTTAAAATTTTCATATGATATAACATATCAAAAATTAATTTTTTTAAAATTAATAAAAGAATTAGGGTGTCAAATCTTTATATTTTTGGGTGATAAAAATATTTTGACAAATGTGCATTTTTAATCTCTTATTTTTGTCTTAAATTTTATTTTTGTTCTTTAATTTAATTTAATTTTTATTCCTAAACTTTTAAAAACCAATCAAGTAATACCAAATCATTGTCATCTCAGCTATCCGTTAATCTAGCATTGTGAAAAATCAAATCGCCCAATTTGTCCTCAAATGAAATCTAATCGGCAGCATTACTGTCAGAAGGCAGAACATTGAGGTGACACAACTATCTTCATTTGTTTTACTGGTTTCTTCGTCTGAGAATCAAATTCTTGTTGTATTCTTATATTTCCATGTCAAATACCCATGCATTAACCCAATTTTGTTTTATCTACTCGACGTTCATTTCCATATAAATTACTTGAGTTTTGAAAATCTGGGTTTAATTAACAAAGTGTGTTTTCCACACTACCACGGGCCCTATACTCGCGTATTAGCACCCTGTGTTCATCTTTACGACAGCAGCCAATTAATTTAACCATATTTGGATGAGAAAGACATGTGCCCATGAAACTTGAACAGAGGAATGCCAAAAAACTTTTAGTTTTTATTGTGATAGGATTGCCTCACGTTGGTAGCACTAATATGACCTAATGTTATTCACAAAAATGAGTTAATTTATTTTATTTTTTTAACTAATTTTTCTAGATGTTAAGAGTTTCTTTTGTGAGAGAACATGATCTCATGTTGGCGCTAGCAATATGAGGCAATCTGAACTCTTTTTTATTGCTCTCATTTTAGGTGCCTTCTTCTAATGGGGTTGCATGGAAGAACCTCCATCTGATCCTTCAAACATATGACGCTGGTGGTGGACAAGTAATGACAAAATGATAAAAGTGAAAATTACAAAGAGACCTTAAGTAACAAGAAAAATTATTTTATTATATTGACATGCTAGCCAAAAGTATTTTATATAGTATATTTTTAATCCATTGTTGTTAATTTTTGAAAATCTTAATTAACTCTCAACTTTTTTTTCCTTAAAAACCCCACAATTATAAAGAAAGTGAACGGGCATGGTTTGGGGGGTTTTTGAGAAAATAAATAAAGTTGAGAAGGTTGGTTAAGATTTTCAAAATTTAGGACAATGGGTTAACAAACATAATATATGCAATAATTGGGACCAAAATGTCAATACAATAAAATAATTTTTCTATTATTTAGATTGTTTTATCTTATTAATTAATCATCTTATTTTTTTTATGTTAGCACCATGCGTACCAATACAAAAGAGACACATGTAATTTTAAAATGGGGCTCTCTCTCTCTCTCTCTCTCTCTCTCTCTCTCTCTCTATGGAGATCTATTTTCTTACATGTAAAATCAATATGTAGTTGAAATGGCACCTATTTGACACAGAGCTTTTATAAATTCATCATTCCATATTCTAGATAACATTTTTTGTTAAGACGATTAATGGTTTTAAAAGACAAAAAATATTAGACTAAATTTTGAAAGTTAAAGAATGAAAATGGAATAAGTTAAAAGTAAGGGAATAAAAATGAAATTAGAGATAAAATTAAAAGATTAAAAGTATATCTCTATCAAATATTTTTAAAATAGATACAACTTTATGTATTTTCAAATTTCTTAAATATTAAAGTGTATAAGTAAAAATGATATGGTGCCAACCACCTTATAACTTATTCTAAAGAATGCCACCCCCCAAAAAAAGTTATTAGTCTTTTATATAAAAAATGTGGGAAACATTAGAATATTTTAATTAATTAATCGTGGATTAATTAATATTAATTATTAAATTAATTAAATAGATTATTTTTTAACTATTAAATAACTAAGCAGTTAAATTAATACAATTAAAATAGATTGAGTGTGTGTGTGTATATATATATAATTTGTGAATTAATAATTAAGTAAGTCGAAGTCTCTTTCCCTTTCTAAAAGTTTTATTGAGAAATTTTGATCTAATTCAATCAATGGATTCAAGCATAATTTCAAATAAAACTTCAAATTTTTATCTCTTAATCTCCCACATAACTACTTTCAATTGGTATCTAAGTTTGTTGTAATTGATCTGAGTGGAATTTCATTTTTTTTTTTTCAATATAATTTTGAGCTCAAAGTTTCACTCTCATTGCTTGCCAATCTCATATGAAAGTTCATGGGTTTTGTTCCTCTGCTCATAAGCTTCAATTTGATAAATCATATGTTCAAAATCATGTCCGTACGAAAAGGTGAACATTTGGCATACAAATTGAACCTTCTACACAAAGCTTCGATTTTTCCCATAAATCCTAAATTTTGACCTGATTTCTCGTGAGGGAACCATGGTTTGTATGTTAAAAACATTATTAGACCAATTTGATCATAAAGAAAACATCAAATTTGTCCAAAATTGAAGAAATTTGATTTAGAACTTGATCACGAGGTTGCTTGATTTGGTTTTGTTCCTCTACTCATAAGCTTCAATCTGATAAATCATATGCTCAAAATCTGGTCCGTACGAAAAGGTGAAGATTTGGCATACAAATTGAATCTTTTGCACAAAGCTTTGATTTTTCCCATAAATCCTGAAGTTTAACCTGATTTCTAGTTAAGGAACCATGGTTTGTATGTCAAAAACATTATTAGACCGATTTGGTCACAAAGAAAATGTCAAATTTGTCTAAAATTGAAGAAATTTGATTTAGAACTTGATCATGAGGTTGCTTGATTTCTCATTATAAATTAATTTTTCTTGGCTTTGATAGCTTGAATCCTTATTACCGAAGCTTTTAGTTTGTTTTAGAGGTGGAAAATCACACTAAAACAAACCATGGCAGCGCTACAACGACGAATTAGTATTAGATTAATTAACATATATACATATCAATATTTATCACATTTACAATCATAGGAATTATGTAGCTCTAACTGATGTATACATATATATACTATTATGTATGACTTTTGCATTGTAAAACCTATTAGAAGTTGATAACTTCGCAGTGAGCAATTTTGTATCATAACTTTGTATAATACTTTTGAGAAAATGAAATTCAACTTGACCCTCTCTTATTTTTGTTCACATTAAAGGTAAAAACAACATTCTCTTTTTGAATGTAGGTCGTGTTTCATTCAAATAGGGGATCAAACAAAGAGTACAACCTCTAACTATTTAAATAATGGGTATAAGAAACATAAAGCACCTAACAATGACTTGAACTGCAATCGAAAATACTCATCATCTTGAACTTACTAAAGAATTAAAAGACATAATAAAGTTTAAAACTTTGAATTCAATGTATTGCTAGTAAAGCTGATCCACACAAAAAAAAAAAAATTAAATAAGGAAATATCATCTTTACTTTTAAAATCAAGAGAAATTCTATATTTTTAGTTAAGAGATGAACTTTGACTCATGATTGACATTATATGCTTTTGTTTAATATGGTATGTCTATAATGAGCACAAGTCTAAATGAAAAGTTCAATTCAAAAAACTAATCTATTAGAAGGAATAGCCTCTTAAGGTTGTAAACCCCATTTCACTTGTGAGATTTCTTAATGTGAGACTTATAACAATGTCACTTTCTCGAGAGCTAACATTCTTGACGTCTCTACTCTGTGATACTTCACTCAGTAGCGCTTCACTTGACCTTCTTCCGATTAGTCCCTCCGCAGATAGCCCTCTTTATGACCATCAACCTCTTAATGAAAAGGCCAATATAATGAGTACAAATCCAAAGAAAAAGTCAATTCCAAAAAACTAACCTATTAGAAGAGAGAGCCCCTTGAACTTATAAACCCCACTTCACTTGTAAAATTTTTTAATGTGGGACTCATAACAGTGTCTTGGACTTTGAAGAGTAAAGAATACAAATTAACAAAGGAAAAAGCACCTCCTTATCTAGACATTGGTATCGTATCATAGAGCCAATCAATCTCACTTCGGTGGAGACTACCAAATAACATAAAATTATTTATTTAATATTATATTACACTGATTCAGATTTACATATGTGTGTGTATATATATAACTTTTTAAAGTTTTAAATCATTGTTTTTTTTCTCTGGCATAAACCAAAGTTTTAAATTATTTCTCCATTTCATTATCCATTGATACAATTATGTTTTTCTCCATAATTTTATTTATTTTTTAATTTTATGTTTACAATTTTAAAAAATTTTGATTAGATTCTTAAATTAATCATTATTGTTAAATCTCTGCGAGTGTTTTGTTAAATTCTATTGATATAATCAATTATATATTATCTTGACATTCTAAATTTGACATATATGTAAATTAATTTTATTTTATTATTATTTATCAGCACAAGTCACATATATTTAAAATATTAAAATAATACATGATTGAATAAGCTAGCAAAATGTAATAACAAAAAGAATTAAAATAAATTTTTTTAACATCATATAAACTCAGTTATAAGTTTTTTTTTTTAAATATTATAAGAACCAAATCAATAATTCAACCATTCCTTCTCATGATGTTATAATTGATATTTTTCATTGTTTATTTCCTTATTCCAATCCAGAAAAAGCATATTGAGAAAACAAAAACAAAAAGTTACATGGAAATTGTTGTCCACATGAGAATGAATAAGGAGCGTGATTGCTGCCACAACTAACGGCTACTTCAGAAGGCGACCCTCCAACGGTCACGCCAGCACAACAGCATCAGGTTGTTTCGTATATATCAGCTACGCTCCTCTACAAATTATTCATACTTACTCAAGCTATCTTCAAAATGGGTCAGCTTGGCTTTAATTTTTATTTATAAAGAAAACTACAAAAATTAGTTTGGCCTTAATTTTGTTTTTTAATTTTTAATTTAAATAAAAATTTTAATTTTAATAAATAATATAATATTGATAGAAGATGGAGTTTGTCGCACGGCCCCACAGCTCGAACTATAAACCTCACCAGACCGCTAACGTGCCCTCTCGTATTTATTCCCATTTCAAACCTCAAACGCTCGCGCGCCGTTTCTATGCTCTTTTAAAACAGGACATGTGAACATTTGAATCGTTCGGATTTAAATTTAGGCAGTCTAAATTTTATTATATTTTTTAAAATATTTTTTAATATTAAATATAATTTTTTTAAAATTTATAATTATAAAATTATTTTTATTTTATATATTACTTTATTTAAAATTAAAAAAAATTAAAAATTCAAAAAAAAAATAACAATACGGCAGAGAAACCGCATGCCAAACGCTCTCGCTCTTGAATTCCGGTTTTCTTGGTATTACTAAACTACCCTGTTCCCCGCATGAATTTACAACTCTGCCCCGGAGCCCAGTGTACCGTCCCTCTGAGTTTTAGGTATATAGAATTGTTAAATATAAATATAAATACAATAATTATATTTGATATAATATAAAAATACTATTTTATTTATAAATTTTGTTAAATAAAAAAGTGTTAAAATAAAAAATAATCATTGCACTTTTACTTAAAGTAAATAATGATAATAAAAATATAATAACTTTTACATAAATCAAATACAATAATTATTTTTAATTTGCTTGTTTATCTAACTAAAGAAAATATATTTTATCTCTGTTTTGTGGTATTTAAACAGTATCTGATTATCAAAAAGAATGTGAAAAAAGATTCTTTCTTCGTCTTTATCTACCGTATGCTACCCAACATATAAGCTGAAGGCATTTCTAATTTTTTTTTTCTATTATTTGGAAGAAAAAAAAATAAAGAAATAGTGTAATTTTATATATTTATTTTCTAACATTTCAAAATTTAGATATGAAAATAAATAAATAAATAAATAAATTATATATATATACACGGATAAGATAAAAATAATTTATGAATTTTTATTATAAACTAATAATCAAGAGTAATATAAAATTATTAATTCAAAATGTAATAAAATTGCATTACTAGTATTTATGATATCAATATTTTGTATCATTTATAAAAATGTCTATGAATTTTGAAGCGTAAAAAGAGTAAGATAAATGTGAAGTTTGGTTCAAATCCTTGCGAGCACTCCAACCTTTTTCCACTCCATTTAGTGTTTATATTTTTTTTCAAAATTCATTCCACTCTCAGGTTTAGTATTGACTCAATAACAATAAGGTCGTGGAAACAACTATTAATGAAAAATAAAATAAAATGTGAACAACACGCCTCTAGAAAAAAAAAAATTACAAAAAATAATGGATAACTCAAACAAAGCACGCGCATGAGTAATGAGATAAACCAAGCTTCCACCTAACTCATTGACTAATATATTATTATTATTTATTATTCTTTTAAATCATATCACTTTAATATTACTGGATATGATATGAGCAAATTCAAGCTTGGCATTGATTCCCTTTCCTAGTTGTCTTTATAAACAAACAGTATTATAAACCTAATTAATTAATTTTGCATGATTTATAATTTAGATAGTATAATGAAAAGTGGAGTTGTACACCAAACCAATGCATTGACGATAAACAGTCAAGCTCAAAGTTTAACATTTCAATTAGTTCATAGCATTGTAAATATATTCTTTTTATATAATTTATATAATGTTTATTATATTTTTATATTTATTATTTTATCTATTAATTTTTTTAAAAAAAATAAAAATAAAATAATTATTTTTTATTTCACTTACTTCTATTTATTTATTTTTTATATTCTCTTTACTATTATATTTTTAAACCAAACAGAATATAAAATTATTATTTTTAATATACTTATAAAATGGACAAATACATAATAACTTTTGATCACGGGTATATAGTTGGTCATATAAGAATTTGTTCTTTTGGATATTTGATTTACTTTTATCAATATGGCATGGCTTTTGCAGGCTTTTTTAACACATATGTACAAATATATATATATATATATATAAAACATAAAAAGCATATTCTCTAAATATATAATTTATTATTACTTTTTTACAATGCGGAACATCTGTGTTGTAATATATATATATATATATATATATATATATAAATTATAAGGAATGCGAACGTATAAGCTTTACGTTCTTATATTTGTATTTTATTTTAATTTTTAAATATACAAGCTTCATCTTCTTATATATATAGATATATATATCTATATATCTCTATTTATTTTTTATTTCTTAATTTTGAAAAATGTGGAGCCACAAAATTAAAAAAAATTCTACATTGCGGAGCATTTTAAAAAAAATTTCTATCAACGCGAAGTCAAATGCTCGCATTGTAGAAAAAAATATTAATAAGTTATATATTTAAGAAATATGTTTTTTAAATTATATATATTAATATTTTTTATTTTATATATACATGTCAAAAAGCCTTTTTTGCATACATCTCAATGACAAAATTAAGATAAAAATAGTTCTGGAGTGAGTGGCCAAAAGTTGTCTCCGCCCATGCAAGTAGTCTTTGATGATTAAGATATTGCTTTTTATCAAAATATTATGGGCAAATTATTTTTTTGTCTTGTAACAAAAAATAAATTTCAAGTACACATATTTTTAAAAATATTCGCATAATTATTATATGATACCAAGTATTAAATTTATATATAACCAATATAAAATAATAATTTTTAAAATTTAGTAAATTATAAAAATATTTGATAAAATAATAAATTATTAAGAACAAATAATATATCAAAAAAATGCACTCAAATTAAATAATTTAAAGAAAATAATTTAATTTAAGAATAATATTTATATTAACTACTAGTTAATAAAAAAAATTCATACATTTAATAAAAATTTAGAATAAATTAAATTTATATTTTTCAACATAAAATAAAATAACATTGAAATAGAAATTTAGATATAATGATAATAATAATAATAATAATAATAATAATAATAATAATAATAATAATAATAATAATAATAATAATAATAATAGAATCTGATATTGTTTTTTAAGGCATTTTGTTCATTTCTTAGTTTCTAAAAAGTAAGTTTATATCTTAAAAATAAAAAAGCCCTATAAGTTAAACATCTTTGATAATAAAGAGACTAATCCATCCAAATATTATCTAAAATGTAAGCTAAATATTTTACAACCTAAAATGTATAATAAATTAAAATTTATAAAATAGTCACTATTCATAATTTTATGAAACAAAAATAACTTAGTAATTATTTACAAACATATAAATTTCTTTTATAATTATTATTCACTAATACTTTATTTTGTAGAGTGGATTAGGGTTGCACATAAGTCAAGCTAAGTTGAATATTTGCTCAACTTGAGGCTTAGTCCAATTTGTGAATAGGTTGAGTCGGATTTGTCAAGTTAATTTTAGTTTTTTTTAATGAAAAATAAAAAATATATTAAAAAGATAACATTTTTATATAAATTATTGTAAAATTACATATTACTTCTGTAAAAAAAAATTTATATAAATTCTTAAAAATAATATATATATATATATATATAGTAAGCCAAATTTGGTCAAAATCCTTAATTTAGAGTCCAATCTAATATTTTTATTTTTTTCTAACCCGCAGGTTCATTGGATTCACTAGGTTGGTGCGCATCCCTAGAATGGATTATAAAACAACTGATATTATATAATATGTTTTAGCGAGTTTTTTGAGTGTTCTTTCGGTATTAAGCTGCATATAATGAATGGTTAAATGGGTTCATCCCAGTGGAAGAGCAAAGTAGGGAGAATTTGTACCATAACTAGCTACATTGTTGATTTCACTGACAAAAATTATTACATAAAATTTGGGTGATGGTTAATTCCCAGAGAAAAAATTCTTACGTGTATCAGGAGCGCCACATCATCTATATATTCAATGATTAAGATTTATTCTGTACATAGACCTCATTTGTATTAACTACTAGTTAATAAAAAAAATTATGGGCAAATTATTTTGTTGTCTTGTAACAAAAAATAAATTTCAAGTACACATATTTTTAAAAATATTCGTATAATTATTATATGATATAACAAGTATTAAATTTATATATAACCAATATAAAATAATAATTTTTTAAATTTAGTAAATTATAAAAATATTTGATAAAATAATAAATTATTAAGAACAAATAATATATCAAAAAAATGCACTCAAATTAAATAATTTAAAGAAAATAATTTAATTTAAGAATAATATTTATATTAACTATTAGTTAATAAAAAAATTCATACATTTAATAAAAATTTAGAATAAATTAAATTTATATTTTTCAACATAAAATAAAATAACATTGAAATAGAAATTTAGATATATAATAATAATAATAATAATAATAATAATAAAAGAATCTGATATTGTTTTTTAAGGCATTTTGTTCATTTCTTAGTTTCTAAAAAGTAAGTTTATATCTTAAAAATAAAAAAGCCCTATAAGTTAAACATCTTTGATAATAAAGAGACTAATCCATCCAAATATTATCTAAAATGTAAGCTAAATATTTTACAACCTAACATGTATAATAAATTAAAATTTATAAAATAGTCACTATTCATAATTTTATGAAACAAAAATAACTTAGTAATTATTTACAAACATATAAATTTCTTTTATAATTATTATTCACTAATACTTTATTTTGTAGAGTGGATTAGGGTTGCACATAAGTCAAGCTAAGTTGAATATTTGCTCAACTTGAGGCTTAGTCCAATTTGTGAATAGGTTGAGTCGGATTTGTCAAGTTAATTTTAGTTTTTTTTAATGAAAAATAAAAAATATATTAAAAAGATAACATTTTTATATAAATTATTGTAAAATTACATATTACTTCTGTAAAAAAAAATTTATATAAATTCTTAAAAATAATATATATATATATATATATAGTAAGCCAAATTTGGTCAAAATCCTTAATTTAGAGTCCAATCTAATATTTTTATTTTTTTCTAACCCGCAGGTTCATTGGATTCACTAGGTTGGTGCGCATCCCTAGAATGGATTATAAAACAACTGATATTATATAATATGTTTTAGCGAGTTTTTTGAGTGTTCTTTCGGTATTAAGCTGCATATAATGAATGGTTAAATGGGTTCATCCCAGTGGAAGAGCAAAGTAGGGAGAATTTGTACCATAACTAGCTACATTGTTGATTTCACTGACAAAAATTATTACATAAAATTTGGGTGATGGTTAATTCCCAGAGAAAAAATTCTTACGTGTATCAGGAGCGCCACATCATCTATATATTCAATGATTAAGATTTATTCTGTACATAGACCTCATTTGTATTAACTACTAGTTAATAAAAAAAATTATGGGCAAATTATTTTGTTGTCTTGTAACAAAAAATAAATTTCAAGTACACATATTTTTAAAAATATTCGTATAATTATTATATGATATAACAAGTATTAAATTTATATATAACCAATATAAAATAATAATTTTTTAAATTTAGTAAATTATAAAAATATTTGATAAAATAATAAATTATTAAGAACAAATAATATATCAAAAAAATGCACTCAAATTAAATA